>KE159286.1:56606-69306 GCA_000411055.1 Leavenworthia alabamica | reverse complement strand
TAAACCCAAACAATAAAAAACTAAACCCAACCACTAAATACTAAACTCTAACATTATAATTTTAATAAAAAAATGGTATTTATGTCTAATTAAAAAAAATAATGTAATTTTGTCCAATAAATTATAAATGATGGTATTACAAAGAATTACTCTAAAATATATTAATTATGAATATTTAAATTGAAAAAAAAAAATAATTCGATTTGGCGCAACAAATCCAATATTAAAGGGAATTTTTATTTTTTTACCAGAAAAAAAAAAAGAGTTTTATTTTGGCTGTAGTTTTGTCCCACATCGAGAAGCAGAGGAAAGAGAGAAGCTGAGAAAGGCTTATATAAACAAGCTGGGCCTTAACGTATAGAATTAAAAAGGGTCGGATGGCTATTTATGCCACGCTCAGCCTAAGATAAAAGGGTGAGTGCTGTATGGCAGAATCAAGACATATGGCCGACATTATTTCTGGAACATCCTATAGGGTTGGCTCGCTCGGCCGACCCTCCAAATTCTTTAGTTTTTTAATTTTTATTATATTTGTTTTTATTATATAATTCACTTATTTTATATATATTGTCGATGAACCCTAAACTATGTGGTTCAGGCCGTTTGAACTACGCGACTCATGTTATATCCAAATATAACAAAAAAATACAGATATGACTAAAGACCCGGATATATCACAATTTGTAGAAAAAGTTGAAATATCTTTTAGCATTAATCGAATCAATTGTATAATTAACCAAAAATGAAATGAAATTTTAACATATCTAGTTTTCTATGTTCCACAATTCTTCAGAGTAAAGTTTTTATCTAAGCTTCAAACATGTAGAGTATACTCATGAGGAGCTTGACTCTCGCAAACATCAGCTGAATTTGGAGGTATGTGTAAACAAGCTCTCTCTAAAACATAACTGTAAAGTTGGTCTGAATCTAACCACATCTTCAAGTATCTTTTTAGTACTACTATCTCTTCTTTAAAGCTTGTTTTCTAAATTTCTGGGTAAGAAGATTCATGTCAAGGTAACACAACACTTAATTTATAAAATGAAAAAAAAAACAAAATTAATAAAAAACTGCACCAGCCGGGAATCGAACCCGGGTCTATATTGTGGCAGGGTACTATTCTACCACTAGACCACTGGTGCTTTTTGTTTAAATTTCCAACAGTGATTATACATATCCGTAAAATTAGCTAATGAATTAATGATGTGGCACTAATTAGCAAATCAAATCACTCTAGTTACTATCAAATGACACCTTTATTTTGACCAGCTGTCCAATCATAAACAAATTTTTTTTGTAGTTTTTCTAGAACTAATGTTTTTTTTTTTGTCATCTTATTTAAATTTAAAAACATACAATAATGTATATAACAAGTGTTCAAAAAGGATTAATTCCACGCAAAACAACTAAAACATAGAGCCTTTAGATCTAAACCAGGCAACCAAAGCATAAAACAAAAAAAAATAGTATTAGGTCTTCTTCTATACTCGTGCATGTAGTAGCTATACCGGACCTCTCGCCGTAATTTAGGACTCAAAAGTGAAAACACTATATTACTAATGTTTAGTTATGTATTCTATCATTTATTGATTTATTTTCGGAAATATAATGCCTTACCATCCATATATATCATTTAGTGATTTATTTTAACGTATTTTGATATATTTCTGAAAAATATAATGCGTTATATATCATCGATTTATATTTATATATATACAAAAATTTTGAGGTAAAAGATGATTGTAGAGATATTTTATAGTAGAAATATTTTATAGTAGAAAAAGCATGCAATCAGTCGAGACCAAACTACTAAGTTCATTAAAAAAAAAATGTTTGCCGATGAGATTGCGATAACAAGGTTGAGTTATTACAAGACAAACACAACAGGAATGTTAGAAAAAAATACGATTGAATTAAACCACTCCGTTGCCTTTTAATTGTCATCATTTCTTGTAATTTTGTGGACTAATGGAAGTGTTTAGTTGAGGTTAATTTGGATTTACGTAAATTGGATTACTGTGTGGATTGACTTATTTTGTTTCTTTGATTTTTAATCAAATCTTTCGTTATGTCTCTTTCAATAATTTTTTATATTTATGTTTTTATACTATAGTATTTATGCAAAATATTGCTTTGATGGGCAATATGTGTATTACTTGAAAACAAATTATGAAAGATTAAGATAATTATGAAAAATAAGTCTATATTTAACCTTTTTTTTTGGGATTTATTGATTTATTAGAATTAAATAAACTATAGTATGCTATTTCTTTTGCTTCTTAGAATTTGTTTATAAATTTTGCTAATATATATTGGCAATATAAGATTTAATCATAGACTACATTATAAATTATAATCATGATAATATACGTTGATAGTTAAAAATATCGATACACAAATATACCACAAAAGAAAAAGCCAAATCGTGTCTTCCAAACATATAAATACATAACAATAAAAATATATTAATTAGTCATATAAATAATTTATATTTCTCTATCTTAAAAACCATATTATAAAAAATTTATATCTTAAAAACCATCCTTATAATATGCACTCTCAAAGTCCCATTTGACTACTCTTTCATCTTCTCTCAAAACACCTATTTTCTAGGGTTTCATATGGAGTGTGAAAGATCACCTTCTTCCACGTCATCAGAAACCGGAGCAGTCCGGCGCCGTCATACATCGTCTTCATCAGTCTCCACCGTGACAAGACGTATGTACGAGTGCACGTTTTGTAAACGTGGTTTCACGAACGCACAAGCCTTAGGTGGTCACATGAACATCCATAGACGTGACCGTCTCAACAAGACCAAGCTTCATAACGAAGCTGACGTGGCATTATCACATCCTCATAGATGTTTCCACGTGGCATCTGATCGGGAAATAGACTCCGTCGTCATGTTGAGGAAGACGACTTCGAACTATATCCAACACTTACGAATCAGCTCGATGGCTACAAGGAGAGAAAACATTATCGTTGAAGGAGATGAAATCGATTTGGAGTTACGTCTTGGTTTATGAATCATCAACTACTATATTTATATTTATATAATACATTTTGGTGTATATTATATAGTTTGTGAGGTTGAGATATGTAATCTAGGGAAGCATATGAGGAGTTTATTATATGTTATGATAATATATTTTTGGGTGGGTATTTAATTATGCATGTTTTGTGATCTATGATATATATATATATATATATAATTTTTGGTCTTTTATTTATATGATCAATTATGCTTATATTTTCTGTTTAATCGATCAATATGCTTGTCCGAATTAACTTTTTTAAATACGTGTTTGACCCAAAGGAAATAAAAATTGGTTTTGATTCTGATTGAACCATTTGTATATCATTTTGTGTTATATATGTTACGAAACAATTAATTAAAATAAGAAACAATTAATTAAAATAATTAATTATATATGTTAAACTAAATCATATATTAAATTAAATTAATTAATTAATTAAATTAAGTAATTAAAATAATTAATTATATATGTTAAACAATTAATTAAAATATGTTTGATTAAATTAATTATATATGTCGAAACAATTAATTAAAATAAGAAACAATTAATTAAAAAATTTTAACCAAAAAAAAACAATTAATTAAAATAAGAAAAAACCGTGACTGAGGAGAAGATTAAGGAAGTCAAAGATTTGGTCTTAATAGAGGATCTCAAATAATAACTACGAAGTGACGTCGTTTTATATTAATAGTGACTCTAGAATTGTATTTAAGTTGCTACAGTTTCTTTCAGGGTTTCATATCATATCACAGTTTGTAAACATCACAAGCTTTTCCTCAGCTCTTTCTTCTTCATCAATCCTCAGGTTTGTTTCGATCTACATGAAGTCCTTTTCATCTCCTCCCTTACGATGCTTAGATTTCCGATTTCAATTTTTTTTCCGATCGCTGATTTTTAACAAAATTGAATTATAGTTTTGTTTTTTTGCCTTCTAATTCCGCCTCTGTTTCGGTTAATAATTTTTTGTTTTTGTTGTGTTAGTTTGATACATAAATTCGATTTGGTTAAGTGATTGATTTCAATTTTATTCATCCGGTTAAGTGATTTATGATCTCGGTTTAATCTTGGTTTGAAAGATATAAGAAGCTTCAAGGATATGTCTGAGACTAATGGACTAGGAAATCAATCAGAAGAAGCAATTGCAGAGTGGAGATCTTCTGAACAAGTTGAAAATGGAACTCCATCAATATCTCCACCTTATTGGGATATTGATGATGATGACGATGTTTTCGGTATTTTATTAACTTGATTTTGTTTCTTCATTAGTTGTGAAATGAACTTATGTTTTGCTTGATTCAATAGGATTCAAAACTGCTGAATTATATGGGAGAATTACTTGTAAGATTAATTATTCAGAAATCTATAAACACGAGCTTCGTAGTGATGTTTTTGAAGTTGGTGGTTGCAAATGGTAAAATGTGGATTGATAATAATAATATAATTAAGGTTGATGTTGTTATTGTGATCATCTTAAACCTAATTGATGATGATTTCATTGCAGGTATATTTTGATTTATCCACAAGAATGTGATCTCTCTTTGTTTCTTCGTGTTTCAGACCATGAGAATCTTCTTCCTGGTGAGTATTGTTATTTAAGATTTAGCTTTCTTCGTTCGTAAGTGTAAGCCTTAGCCTTATCATTTAGTTTCCTTTGGTATATGTTTGTGACAGGTTGGAGTCAGTTTGCTCAGTTTACTATAGGTGTGGACAATAAAGATCCAAAGAAATCGGTGCATAAAGGTTAGTTGTGTATTTTAGCTTATCTTGTATAGGTTAGACAAACTGAAGATAGATTCTTTGTAGATTCGTTACACCGGTTTTGGAAGAAAGAGTATGATTGGGGATGGAAAAAGTTTATAGAGTTATGGAAATTAAACGAAGGGTTCATAGATGAGTCTGACTCTCTTATAATTAAGGCTCAAGTTCAAGTGATCAGGTAAGTGTAAGATTGGGTTTACGTAAAGCCATATGTCGTACGTGATTCAAACTTTTACACATTGTAAATTGATTCTTGTAGAGATAGGGTGGATCGACCTTTTCGCTGCCTTTGTCTTAAGTATAGAAAGGAATTGGTTAGGGTGTATTTGAAAAATGTTGAGCTAATTTGCTGGCAGTTTCTGGAAGAGAAAAGAAACAACCTTCGTCGTTTGATTGAGGACAAGTCGAATTGGAAAAGGTATTTCACATTCCATAAATAAAGTTATAAATTGCTGTTGAGTTTAAGAATTAACTCGATCAAGTGTAGTACATTTTTTTCTTACTTGGTTATGTTTTTGATGCAGTTTTTGTGACTACTGGATGGGACTGGACCAAATCTCAAGGCGTCGAATGTCCACAGAGAAAATGAATGTAATTCTAAAACTAGTTGTAAGACAATTCTTCATCGAGAAGGAAGTTTCGTCGCCTTTGGTGATGGATTCCTTGCATAGTGGGTTGAAGGCTCTTGAGAGCCAAACTAAGAACAAGAAAAACACGACTAGACTAATGGATACCGATGAAATGCCAGCTCCAATTGTAAGCGTGGAGAATGATATGTTTGCTTTGGTTGATGATGTTCTATCACTTTTAGAGAGGGCTGCTCAGGAGCCATTGCCTCTAAAAGAGAGAAGGTTTCATCAAAAACTAATGAAGGTTAGTAGTTACATAGGTTATGTATTGTTCTGTTCAAACTTCATAGCACTTTTATCCATATCCACTTGACGTTATTTTTATTGATAATCTTTCTCTGAATCTAGGTTGGAGAAGAAATCGAGTTTGGTGATGAGAAGCAATTAACTGAGTTGGGTAGAAGAACTATGGAGATATATGTTCTTTCACATATCTTCAGGTAATAATTTATCATAAGCACATACTTTGTTTACAAACTTAAACATACTTGAGAGATCTTATTACGAAACAGCTGCGTGTGTTTGTGTTTCTAGCTGTACCTATCTGATGTATCGTAATGCAATCTTTTTTTTTTTGTGAAATGCAGCAACAAAATTGAAATTGCATATCAAGAAGCTATTGCATTGAAAAGGGTAGAAGAACTGATTCGTGAAGAAGAGGAAGCAGAGAAGAAATCTAAGAAGAAACAGGTACTTACTCTTCTGTTCAAGTATATAATTTCATAAACAACTTGTTGGGGTGCTTATGGAGATTCTTGAATTTAGGGGTGGGCATAAATCCGAAACCGAGATCCGAAAACCGATCCAAAAAAACCGAACCGAAACCGAACCGATTTAAATATTAAAACTGATTGGTTAATGGATTAAATATTTTTCAGTTTCGGATCGGTTTCGGATTCGGATTTCGGTTTATCAGAAAGAAACCGAATTATACAAAGATTTTTAATGTTTTTATTTTTCGGTTTGGTTTTTAAGTGATTTCATTTTTTTGGGTTTTGAGTTTTGGATTTTTTCTGATTTTTTCGGTTTTTCGGATTTTTTCTCGGATTTCGGATTCGGTTTTTCGGATTTTTTCTTTGATTTTTGGATTTTTTTTTTAATTTTCGGATTTGGTTTTTCGGATTCGGTTTTGATTTCGGATAATTTTTTTTTTACAAAACCGAATCCGAATCCAAAAAAATCCGAACCGAATTAAATCGGATTTTGATATGTTTTATTTCGGATATCCGAAAACCGAAAAATCCGAACCGAATCCGAATGGTCAGCCTATTCTTGATTGTTTGGGAATTTGTAGGCGAAAAAGAAAAAGAACAAAAATAGAGGGAAAGATAAAAAGAAAGAAGAGAAGGTGAGAACTGAAACAGAAGAATGTGTTGTGAGAGTTGAAGCAGAATTGTCAGCTGCCACACTTGAAGATGTCTCTGAGGTACCCAAAGCTGATGAGGTTATCTCTCATAACCATGCACCAAAGAACAATGCAATTCTTTTATGATTTTGCTAAGTGACAATTTTAAATTAGTTTCCACATTTTTCTAAACTTGTTTTTTTTTTGGTCAAACATTTTTATAAACTTGTTCAATTTAATTATTTATTTTGTTTAATATTTAGATATATTTAGTAATTTTTCATTCTAATTCTGGTTTAGAAACAAAAAACGTATCTCCCAATCCCATACAACTTCGACTATTAAACAGGCTGCTTTATGTTTTTTCTTTCCTATAATTTATTACATCATCATTTAAAAAAAAAGTTGATCTAATGAATATTTCTAAAACACAACATCATTATAATAAATAAACTCTTTTTACCTGCTACCATGACATAAGACATCATACATACAATACACTGCAATTTATTAAAAGAAATTTAATAAAATTGTTTACTTATCTACGAGCTTATGCTTAATAAAATGAAATAACTGTTAATCGAAAAGAAAAAAAAATTAATTTGGATTCAGATTAAATCATTTGTCTCTCATCTTTAGTTTCCCTTATAAACACGAACGTTATGAAACAATTAATTAAAATAAGCATTTTTTTAATCTCTTTAGCTGTGTTTATTTCTTCTTTCTTACGACCTCTTCATTTCTCTCTCTTGTTCTCTCCCTCTTAAGAATCTTGAAGAGACCTTCCATTAATCCTATATCAAGCTTTTCCTCAGCTCTTTCTTCTTCAACAATCTATAGGTTTGTTTCGATCTACACGATGTCGTTTTCATTTCCTCCTCCCTTCAATCTCGCTTCCGGATTTTACGATGCTTAGATTTCCGATTTCAATTTTTTTTTGAGATTTTTTTTTCCGATCGCTGATTTTTTTTCCAAATTGAGTTTTAGGGTTTTTGTTGTATTAATTTGAGACATAAATTCGATTTTGGTTAAGTGATTGATTTCAATTTTATTAATCCGGTTAAGTGATTTATGATCTAATTTATATGGTTTAATCTTGGTTTAAAAGATATAAGAAGTTTCAAAGATATGTCTGAGACTAATAATGAAGATTCTGGAGTAGAAGGAGGAAGACTATCATTAGAAGAGAGTTCTAATGGACAAATAAATCAATCAGAAGAAGCACTTGCAGAGTGGAGATCTTCTGAACAAGTTGAAAATGGAACTCCATCAACATCTCCACCTTATTGGGACATTGATGATGATGACGATGATTTTGGTATTTTTATTAACTTGATTTTTGTTACTTCATTAGTTGTGAAATGAACTTATGTTTTGCTTGATTCAATAGGATTCAAAACTAGTGAATTATATGGAAGAGTTACTTGGAAGATTGAAAAATATTCAGAAATCAATAAACGTGAGCTTCGTGGTGATGTTTTTGAAGTTGGTGGTTACAAATGGTAAAATGTTGATTGATTGATGTTGTTATTGTAATCATTTTAAACCTAATTGATGATGATTTCATTGCAGGTATATTTTGATTTATCCACAAGGATGTGATGTTAGTAATCATCTCTCTTTGTTTCTTTGTGTTGCAGATCATGAGAAACTTCTTCCTGGTGAGTATTGTTATTTAGCTTTCCTTGTTCGTAAGTGGAAGCCTTTAGGCTTATGATTTAGGTTCCTTTTGTGTTTGAGACAGGTTGGAGTCATTTTGCTCAGTTTACTATAGCTGTGAAAAATAAAGATCCAAAGAAATCGAAGCATTCAGGTTAGTTGTGTATTTTAGCTTATCTTGTATAGGTTAGACAAACTGAAGATAGTTTATTTGTAGATACGTTACATCAGTTTTGGAAGAAAGAGCATGATTGGGGATGGAAAAAGTTTATAGAGTTACCGAAATTGAAGAAAGGGTTCATAGATGATTCTGACTCTCTTACAATTAAAGCTCAAGTTCAAGTGATCAGGTAAGTGTAAGATTGGGTTTACGTAAAAGCTATGTGTCGTACGTGATTCAAACTTTTGGACATTGTGATAAAACTTATCATTGTGGATATTTCTTTTTCTTGTAGAGAGAGGGTGGATCGACCTTTTCGCTGCCTCTGTCTTAAGTATAGGAAGGAAATTGTTAGGGTGTATTTGATAAATGTTGAGCAAATTTGCTGGCGGTTTGTGGAAGAGAAAAGAAACAAGCTTCGTCGGTTGATCGAAGACAAGTCAAAATGGAAAAGGTACTATAAATGGCTGTGGAGTTTGGGAATTACCTCGATCAAGTGTAATACATTTTTTCTTACTTTGTTATGTTTTTGATGCAGTTTTTGTGACTTCTGGATGGGGCTGGACCAAATCTCAAGGCGTCGAATGTCGACAGAGAAAATGGATGTAATTCTAAAAATAGTTGTAAAACAATTCTTCATTGAGAAGGAAGTTACGTCGACTTTGGTGATGGATTCGTTGCATAGTGGGTTGAAGGCTCTTGAGAGCCAAACTAAGAACAAGAAAAGTACGACTAGACTAATGGATACCGATGAAATGCCAGCTCCAATTGTTAGCGTGGAAAATAATATGTTTGCATTAGTTGATGATGTTCTATCACTTCTAGAGAGGGCTGCTCAGGAGCCATTGCCTCTAAAAGATGAAAAGGGTCATCAAAAACTAATGAAGGTTAGTTGATGTATTGTTCTGTTCAAACTTCATGATATGTTTGTTATCCATGAGCACTTTTCTCCATATCTTCTTGACGTTATTTGTATTGATAATCTTTCTCGGAATCTAGGATGAGAATGATGGAGAAGAAATCGATAGAGAAGCCACACAATTTGGTGATGAGAAGCATTTAACTGAGTTGGGTAGAAGAACTGTGGAGATATATGTTCTTTCACATATCTTCAGGTAATAATTTATCCCATAAAATTTAATCATAAGCACATTCTTTGTTTACAAACTCAAACATGCGTGAAAGATCTTATTATGAAAGAGCTGCTTGTGTTTTATTTTCTGTCTCTGGTCTGGTAGGTATTGTCTGTCTTTGTGTTTTTAGCTGTACCTCATGTATCACACTGCAATCTTTTTGTGGAATGCAGCAAGAAAATTGAAGTTGCATATCTAGAAGCTATTGCATTGAAAAGGCAAGAAGAACTTATTCGTGAAGAAGAGGAAGCGTGGCTGGCAGAAAGCGAACAGAAGGCCAAAAGAGGAGTAGAGAAGAAATCTAAGAAGAAACAGGTACTTACTCTTCTGTTCAAGTAAATAGTATCCATAACCAACTTGTTCGGGTGCTAATGGAGATTCTTCATTGTTTGAAATTCGTAGGCGAAACAGAAAAAGAGTAAAAATAGAGGAAAGGATAAAAAGAAAGAAGAGAAGGTGAGAACTGAAACAGAAGAAAGGGATGTTGAGAAAGAAGAATGTGTGAGAGAGAAAGCAGAATCATCAGCTGAAAAACCTGCCACACTTGAAGATGTCTCTGATGTTTCTGATTCAGTAGATAGCTCAGCTGATATTGTTCAACTTGATTCAGAAGATCGAGAGAGTAGCCTTGTTCATTGGGAAATCGATGCTTCAGAGGTTCATCCTCCTCCTTCAGGTGACACTAGCAGAGGACGAGACAATTCCATATGTATACCTAATGGAGTTGCCGAAAGAAAAGGTCTGTCCACAATGGATGATAGTTCTTCAACTTGTTCTAATGACTCTATCCGATCAGGGGTAGCCAATGGTTCTTATAAAGCGAATGTATTAAATAGCCGAAGCCAGAATAAGCTTAGCAAGTAAGTAAGCTATTTTAGCAGCTTCCTTTGATTTTTTTTTGTTTGTTAAATATCTAACATAGCTCCATGATGTGCAGTGGAAAAACTCATCCAGGAAAGGTCTCTGATGCCAACAGTTTAGCCAGTGAAACAAAGGACGAACCTTCAAGTCATGAATCTAAACATATGAAACAGAACCATGCTTCTGAAGTACGCAAAGCGGGTGAAGCTGATGCGGTTATCTCCCACAACCATGCACCAGAGAGCCCTGGGGAGTGTAGTCCTGTTGGCAAGGTGGCTAACTCATACGAATTCCTGAAGTCGCGTTTGTTTACCTTCAACATCGAATGACTTATATTTGATTTTGCAGGATCGCAACACGATTCAGATAAAAGAGAAAAGTACTGCTGTGCTTTCCCCAACCAAAGCTGCTCCTTGGAGTCATCCTCAAGTACAAGCTAAGCCGGAGAAAAAGAGTGTTTCAAATGTAGATGCGGCTCCAAACAAGAAAGTAGTATCTGTTAGATCACCTTCATCAGATCAAACATCACCATCTCGGGATATTCAGTTGCAAACTGTATCTCCTAGACCAGATACACAAAAAATCGCTTCTCCAAAGCCCGTCGTATCACAAGCTACACCTTCTATGTCAAGGCCATTGAGTGCTCCTCTAGTTGCTCCAAAACAAGCTGCACCTGTAGTATCTTCTGTTCAAACGTCTACAATGTTCGTGCGGTCAATGAGCTCAACAGGCCGTTTAGGTAGCCAACCTTACATTCCTCAGTCCTATAAACATGCTATAGTTGGTTCATCTGGTTTAAACCACTCAAGCTCTCAATCAACGGTACCAAGTACATTACCACCATATTCAAATCCATCTCCTATCTCTGTATCAAATCAATCTGGTTTCCCTGGCTCTTGGGATGTTTCATCTGGTGGGCTCATGTGGACTAGTGGTTCGAGTTCAAACAGAGATACAACAACCATCAATGGGAATCATAGAACGAACCATTACAACTCTCCTGTTGGGAGAACAACACAGAGTTTAATGACAGATGAGTTCCCTCACCTCGATATCATTAATGATCTCCTTGAAGACGAACATGGTTCAATGGACAGTAGTAGCATATACCATGTACCACAGTACTCATATCATGGCAATGGAGATCTCGGGATCTCTGGGAGGTCCAGGAGTTACAGTGATGACGGATTTCACCAGTCGTACAGTGAATACATGCCACATTCTTCTTCTTCTTCGCCATATAGGAACGGGCAAGCCCGAACGCAATGGCAGATGGCTAATATGGACATGTCTTTACTAGCTATGAGACATCAGGATGAAGCATCTTACTCTTACTTTGATTTAGATTCTTCAAATCCGAATTCGTCAGCTCGAATCAATGGCTATAGGGACTTCAGGCCATCAAATGGACACTGAGTAGCGTTGGAGTGAGTGGCATTGCATTGTAACTTTTATGATTGCATTGTAACTTTTATGATTATTATATAAAAGATTCAAAGGAAAAAAAAAACATTTGTGTAAAGAGAGTTTCGTCCTCTTTTGAATCATTTTCTCTATAGGTTTTTAATATAATAATATTAATAACAAATTTTAAGTTATTAATCATAAAATTAATTTATGGAGCCAACTTATTTTCACCTAGTAGTATTTTTACCCCATTGGTTAAAAGTTTGAGATTTTTAAACTACAGTAGTTTTGTAATTTGAATTTTATAGTTGTAAATAGAAAATGGTCAACGTGATCAAATGTATTGATGTTTAATGTCAAAAGTATTTATCCAAAGACTATATAAGGTTAAAAAAAAGTTATGATGTAATAGAAACAAAAAAACAATTGAAGAACAAAAAAGAAGTATTTAATGTGAATGTAATTGAGAATACGGTAATGGATTGAAGAACTATGACGAATAAAAGTCAACTATTCAGATGTCTTTTCCCACCAATGAAAAGGAGAAAAATACACATATATATGACATATATTTGTGACCCAAGATAATTTTATTATTTAGATGAAAGATATATATATATATAATAGTATATCACTCGCGAGCCTCGTATCGCGGAAAAATATATTTAAAATATATATTTTTTACTTAAATTATATAAGTATATTATTTA
>KE159286.1:9081-47375 GCA_000411055.1 Leavenworthia alabamica | reverse complement strand
AACCAAAAAAAAAAAAAAGTATTTTACGAATATATGAAAAAATAAGACTAATATATATATAATATATATTTATCCATACATTCGATTTTGAATTGGAAATCACATATATTATATTAGAGCTTGAACACACTTAAACCCGATTGAACAGAAATCGATCCGCTCCGCTGAAGAAAAGTCCATCGATCTTGAAATTAATCCTAAATTAAGATATTATCGAAATCAATATTTAAAATGACTATAATCTCTAAAAGACATATAAAAAATATTACACATCCGATATACGAAAAAAACTAAAACTAATTTATAAAAAATATTTGTTAATTTATTTATTGTCAATTAATTTTGATTTAAGAAAACTATAAACACGGAAATCATGAAATTATAGATATCTAAGTGAAGATATGAAATAAATGAGAAGATCAAAGAGATTGTGAAAGATATTATCAATCACATAAATATAGTGATTCTATATCATCTAGTTAATATATTAGATTCTGCCTAATATTATATAATAGTTGTATTTTTATTCTCCTTATCAAGACAACAAGAAAATTTTCCACAACGTTTCATTGTTTTTAATTTTATTCATTGTTACAGATAAATAATAATCTTGATAGTAAATTTAGTAACCAAACATATCATATAAAAATACTATGTTATTCCTCTCCCTCATATTTAATTGATTTAAACTTAATATAATATTTCAAAAGCTCTTGTCAAAGTAACCCATATCAGATGTTTTAGATATTCGAAAATGATACTAAACCCAAGAAAATTCCAAAATTTTAAATTATTAAATAAGAAAATAGACCAATGTGTCCATTTATTATAAAATTAAATAAAGAAATGGACTACATACATAACACAACTATGAACTATTCAAGGAGACAAAAAAAAAAAAACTTAAATATGTGGTTTATATAACTTGTCACTTATACTTTATAACACATCAATGTTACACTTGTCAACATTGGACTATTTAATACATAACTCATTATTCTATCAAAAAATTATATTTATAAATTATACATACATATTATTTTCATATAGTTTTTTTGTATAAATTTTTTTATGATACAAACAATAAAATCTACGATAGAAAAAACCGATTTTGTTTTCACTTGAATAAAATATAAAAATAAGAAAATATCTCGCATTACTACAAATCTTTGAATATGATTATACACAAAGTTCTAAATATATTATCATCATATCATTTTATTACCAGAATCAACAGATTATTACTTCTTTTATTTTTTATATTTATAATGTCGGAAGCAAATGAAAGGTATGGAGAAGAATGTGGACACGTGGAAGTCTAGGGACCTTATAACAAATATGCAAGTAAATAAAAAAGCTTTTGAAGCAAGTTAGCTATAGGCTATGGCCCATAGCCGCTTGGAGCTGTCATCTTCATCTTCAATCTTCATTTTAGCTCTCTCTCCTTCTCATCTTTCACTTTTGTATTTCAAGAATTCTCTGAAATCTGTGTTCTTGGTCAATTAACCGATGGAGGTAACTTAGTTCGATCTTTATAACCTTTTTTAATTTGTATAATATAAGTTCTGAGAGATTTATGGGTTTTTGATTCCAAGTTCTTTGGATTTATGGGTTTTAGGGTTTTTAATAATTGAACAACTTGACTTTGAAGATATTTAGGGTTTGTTTTTTGAAAAGCTTACTTGAGATAGAGGTTATCAACTTATCATTTGCTCAATCCAATTTTGTTAATTAGCTTCTTTAAGTTGTTAAATAGGGTTTATGATCTGAGGAAAGTAAATTTAGGGTTTTGTTTATACTCTGTGTGTTACTTGTTTTGTAAGTTATGATGTTGAGGTCAATTTTAGTTCATTGTTTCTTAAGGTGGTTCATTTCAGGAGATATGGGTGATGGAGATGAGCAAAGTAAAGAGGTAGATCATCGGTCTTCAAGTCGTGGTTCGGGTCCAAGTATTGCAAATGCAGAATCAAGAATGAAGTTTGCTTCAGTGGATGCTTTATCAGAGTTAGTTTGGTCTCCTCGCAATGGTCTAAGCCTAAGATGTGCAGATTTCAGTTTCACCGGTAAAGCAAAACTACTCTCACAACCTAACATCTTTGATATAGGACAAACCAATATGGCGAATACTACAGAACAAGAACAAGAACAAGAACAACAAGTGAGGTTTCATCATGTTGATGTTCAATTGAGAAGTCAAGATCAAGTGAACCAAGCTTGTAGTGGTATGAGTAGTAGTAATGTTGCTCAATGATACTTCTTTCGTGTGTTTTCGTGTCTTTTCGAGTAATGTGAGTTCTTGTTTTTTTCGCAGAGATTGGTGGTTCTGTTGAAGAGATGGTTGAAGTTAATGTTGAAACCAATGATGATCAAGAAGAACCAAGTAACCATGGAGATAAAGAAGGCGGTGATAAGGCGAATAGTCGAGTTGAGCGTTTAGAATCAATGGATGAGAACAACCTTGTAACCCTTGCTGTTGTAGCATGTGAAGGTAAAGATGAATACTTACCAGAAGATGATAAAGATATCGAAGAGGCTGGACCGAGTGTTCGAGCTAAAGCGAAAGGAAAAGAAAAAGCTTTATCTGATGGAAACTATGATGGTGAAGATGAGAGTTTTGGGAGTGTAGAGAGTTGTAATAGTACTGGTTTGGGAAAGAAAAGATCAGGATTTGAACATGAGTTGATTCTTGGAAGCAAAAGACTCAAGACACTAAGTCAAGAATGTGTAGGATCAACTTCAAAACTCAAGCAAGATAGTTCATTTATGAATTGGATATCAAACATGACCAAAGGAATCTGGAAAGGTAATGAAGAAGATAATACTAATACTACTCCTTGTGTAGCCCTTACTACTACTTCATTAGATGGTAATGGTCAAGTCAATTTGTTCGTGGACCGACCCGAGCTAAGTTCATGTTGTTTGAAGGAAACTAGTGGTTGTAGAAACCCTGGTTTCAAGTCTTTTTTCCAGTCTATATATTGTCCGAAAACACGAGATCAAGAAGCGAAGAAGATGGGTTTACCAAGTGATTCTTTAAAGAAACTTCCATGGATTCATGAACAGTGTGATATAACTAAAGATGATCACTTGTCTTCATCTGGTAATGAGATGAGTCCAGTAGCTGCTGAACTATCAGAGAGCAAACATGAGGACAAGGAACCAAACATGTCTTTGTTATCCAACGAAGAGCGAAATGTATGTGGTGAAGCTGATGGAAAGGTTAGTACTAACAGAAACTATGGTCTTGAAAGCTTGTGGATAAGCCGGTTCGCTTCGAAAAGGGCTAAAGATTCAGCTTCAGACGCGGCTAAAGACCGTGATTTGAACAAACTTGAACTTCCCATAGTTTCTTCATTGAGAATAGAGTCTTCAGATGCATTAGCTTCTTTGTTTTCAAGAAGATTAGAAGCAATGAAACACATCATGACAGATCTAATCTGTTTCTACTGCGGTAAAAAGAGTCATCGTTTACGAGATTGTTTAGAAGTAACTGATTCTGAACTCAGAGATTTAGTACAAAACCTTAGTGCTAGTAATGGAAGTGAAGAAGCTTCAAGTCTATGCATAAGATGTTTTCAGCTAACTCATTGGGCTGCAACATGTCCTAATGCTCCAGTTCATACTTTGGCTTCTACCTCTAAGACAAAGCTACCTTTCACAGATGTACCAAAGACAGTCTTTGAAGCTGTTCAAGTACTACGCTTGACCCGCACAGATGTTATCAAGTAAGAATGAGTTTACAGTTTACATAATAAGTGTTTCAAAATCTTTTAACTTTTTTACATTCTTAGATGGATAAGTACCAAGAAGTCTGTATCGGGTCTCGAAGGGTTCTTTTTGCGGTTAAGGCTTGGGAAATGGGAAGAAGAGCATGGAGGAACTGGGTACTATGTAGCCCGTATTGATGGTTAGTATATTTGCATATGAATCAATTAGGCCTGGACATTCGATTCAGTTTTTATCCGGAACTGAACCGAAAGAACCGAACTGAATATGATTCGGTTTTTATAAAATTCCGAACAGTTCTTATAGGTTTAGCACCGAAAACGCGAAAGAAAAACCCAATATCCAAAAGTATAATTATATATATTAATTATATATACATTTTAACTATATTTATATTTGGTATAACCTAATTACATTTAAGTATTTTCGGATATTTTAGGTATTTTTGGATATTTTAGGTTTTTTGATTACTTTGCTTACGAATTTATAATCGTATGTTTCGTTTTTTTGGATATTTTGGTTATTTACATGTACAAAATATATGAATCGAAGCGAATTCAAACAAATACTCGAAATATTTTTGGATCCCAAACTGATATCTAGAACCGAAGTGAAGAAAAACCAAATCCAAACTGATTTTTTAAAATATCCAAATGGTTTTTATATGCATAGAACCAGATACACGAACGCCTAGGCTTGCAATCAATACTCGAAATCCGTATTTTCTTGAATCTTTTGTAACTAAAATGTTCACATGTTTAGGGGATAAAGAAGGACAAAGCTCAAGGAGACATACAGAGAACAACTCAGTTCCTGTAAAGGTTAAAGGGATAACTTGTTTTGTTGAGTCTCAGTTTATATCAAACCAAGACTTTCTTGAGGTATATATAAATCATACAAAATATTTGATGATAATATATAAAAATGTTATTATAAGTTTAAATTGTTTGTATAATTACATTTTTTTATATATTTGAATAGGAGGAGTTGAAGGCATGGTGGAGAAGTGCCGGCGGCGGTGAAGGTACACCGTCGGCAGAGGAAGTTAGTCGGAAAATTCAGCAGAGAAAAATGTTAGGTTTTTAGGGTATTTATTTATTAATTAAATAGATAATAAATACTTTGTTTTGGGATATTTATTTTATTTAATAGTTTTTACATTGACACGTGTAACTTTTCTGTTGGTTAGAAATGAGAATGTAAAACCTTTTGGCTACCTCATAGGGTATAATACTATATCCAATTTATCAAACCGGAATGCTTAATCGGTTAACGCGAGCTTGATTTGGATCCTTTTAGAGTAGTTTTGGGCAAAATATGGCATATGTTCGGATATATCCGTATTCGTATTAATATTTATAACTGATAAAACAATTTTATTAGATATTAAAATTTTATATCTGTTGATTTTAAATTGGATTTGGTTTATCTAAAATTAATCGAATATAAAAAATCTAAATTATAATTAGATTTTTTTTGGTTCAACATGCAATTAAAGTATAATTTTGGATTTTAAATTTTATTTTTAGATTTTATTTTCAAATTATTTTTAGATTGAATTTTCGAATAAAGTTTCTCTGCTATATTTTTCAATATTATTTTATTAACCGTTCAAATTTCAAAAATAGAGTGCCATTTTTTAATCTTTTTCATTTATGTGTGAATAAAGCAGTGACCTAACTAATTTTAATATCATCTACAATTAAAATACAAAAAGAAAAGTCAACACAAAGAAACTCAAAAGTCTTGGCAAAATGAAGCTTCCGGAAGAAAGAGAAGTTTCCATTCAGTTTCGTGGAGCCTTCTCTCCACTCTTTTCTCCACCTCTTCTCCTCTTATCTGCCAATAAATATTAACTTAAAATATAATCTAAATAATATCATCATCACAAACAACTATTTAACTATAATATCTACATATATTTNTATGTTTTAGATTTTATTGTTAATAGATTATAAAATTTATATTATCCTTAATTGACTATAGATCTATATATATATATATATATATATATATATAATTTTAAAAATTAATTTTTTATTTTTTATTTATTTTATTTGTAAATTAGAAATTTCAAAATATATTGATCAAAATAATATATACTTAGTGGTTAATAATTATTAGAATTTTTTTAGTCAAAATTAATATATTTAAAATATTTTTTAATTTGTGTGAAACTTTCTTAACATCAATCTTTTAGGAAGAGGAAGTATTACACTTTAGCAAAATAATTAGCTAAAATCACACTTTTATTTATTTAAAATTTTAAAATATACACTATAAATATATTAATTTTTCAAAAATTATATTATAACTTCTATAATATATTTTTAGCATAACACATAAACCAAACTAATTAAACAGAGTTTTGTATATGTACCTGAGTCTCAATGTTCATAGTCGTAGAGAATTCATGAGGAGAGAAATTTGCATGGACTGTTTTGAGTTTTGTCTCCATTGATTTAAGACATTGAAGAATCTCTAACATTGAATCTATTCCAGACAAAGGTTCTTGTAAATTAAACTTAACCTTTGTTTCATTTATTTCATTATGATCCTTTGCTGTTTTTGTCTCCATCACTTGAATTTTTCTCTCTAATTCTTTCTTTAATCTTTGTAATTTCATAAACTCATCCACAGTTTTTTCAACAATAGAATTTTTGTCATTCTGAATAATAATAAACAAATTATATATTAAGGAGAGAATTAGTATAAATTGTGTTAATTATTTTTTTTTGTTATTGAATTTTATTTTTTGCACCAATCCTTGGTTAAAATAAATGTATAATTAGTATGTAACTAAAATTAATTCTTTTATTTCGAAATTAAAATTTTACACAAATGAGTATGGTAGATGAAATTTTTTCATATATAAAATTTTAAATATTTTGTAGATAATTTTTTTTTTTGTTAATTTGATCAATAAGAACATGGTAATCTAAAAATCATATAAAATCAATCCATGTAATTGTTTTCCGAAAATTTTGTATATTAATTTTGTAATCTTGATTTTATATCAATGGAATTTTTAAAAAAAAAATAATAATGATAATAATATTGTTGTAACATAAATCATCAAAAAATTTCTGTTTTAAAAATAGAGTTAACATATTTATTTGTGATTTTGTCTCATTGCCCCTTGATTTAAATTTCTTTAATTGATTATATATTAATTGATTTTAAATTTAATAAACAAAATTTATAAGTTAATGTACCTTAGTATCAAATGGTAGTAAAGAATGAAGAGCTTCGTAACTAAGTTTTTGTTTCTCTCTTCTCACTCTCTCTTTCATCATATGTCTCCGGCATCTTTCCTTCGCCGGCGCCACCGTATTTTTCTGCTTCTCCCAATTCTTTCTCAAAAGATTCACCATTCTTCTTTTCACGTTCATCGCCGATGAAGATATCCCCGGCGACATCATCCTCTTTCCCGTGTCCTTCATATATGGCTTAAAGGCGCTAGGGTTTAGTACACTAACGCTTTTTTCACCGGCACCATCGCCGGAGACGTCGTCAAAGATTACATCCCAGAAGTTATCATCTTCTTGATAAACTGAATCAAGAAAGAAGTTATCCATCTCTATCTCTCTAAGTGTTTGTGAAGCTTGAGTTGTGTCTCTATATATATATGTAATGATTTAAACATGTGGGTTTTGTTGATTTAGCACATGTTTATT
Source organism: Leavenworthia alabamica (assembly GCA_000411055.1). Taxonomy (NCBI): domain Eukaryota; kingdom Viridiplantae; phylum Streptophyta; class Magnoliopsida; order Brassicales; family Brassicaceae; genus Leavenworthia; species Leavenworthia alabamica. The sequence goes on along the minus strand of KE159286.1, from coordinate 39,972 downwards.
TATATATTAGCACGTGGTCAATTAATAGTTTCTCACTTTCTTGTTTTATTTGAATGACCTATGTAGTAGAAAGTCATATGACAATATATAGTGGCAAATATATTATATATTTATGACATAAAAAGCTATAACCATTATTATCTTATCTTCTTTTTGTTTGTTAATGAGACTTTTAAAGTTGTCTGATAATAATTTCTATTATTTAGTTAAAAATATAGAAAATGATTATGAAATTAATATGTATATGTATTCATAAAATATATAAGATAACATAAAATAAATTAGATTCATCTTTTTTTGTTATTTTTAGGTGTTTTCATAGTTTGATCAACAATATATAACCTCAAGGTTATACATGTAAATCATGTTAACAATTAGTGTTGCATAATCAAATAATTATTATATTAACAATTTTGTTTATCTTTAAATTTAATTTTAAATTTAAATTTATTTTTTGATGATTTAAAAATCAAGTTGTTTTCTCAAATGAAAAAAATAATATATATAATAAAAAAAATTTGTATAGCCAAATAAAAATTTAAAAGTTTAAAACAACATCGTTTTAATCATTTTGTTACTAAGATAAATACTATTATATTGACGATATGCAAAAAATTATATTTTTTTGGCATCAAAACTGCAAAAACATATATAGCAGTGACTCTCGACTTCATATAAAATATAAAATTTATTTAACTTACCAAAAAAATAAACTTGTAAAGGTTGCATGATTTTATTCTGACGTGTCCATACTCTTGGATAGGATTGAATTGGAAATTTCTTTGGGTGAACGACTTGACTATAAAATTGATCACCAACTACTATTATTATATATTTCATGTATATATTTAATTAAGTGGCTATTTTGTATATTAAATTCTAATAGTTTACTAACTTCGGTTCTAGAAATTTGATTTTTAGAAAAACGCGTTTAGTTAATATACACTCGTTCACTTTTAGGCCGATGAGACAAATCTAGGTCACACAAATAAAACATATGAATTTAGGTTCAAATAATTATGAAAATATTTTTTATTTAATGGTTAAAAGTTTAAAAATTTTACATCAGATTTAAAAATTCAGAAAATACAACTTCTATAGATTAAGTTATATAAATGTTTTTTAGCAAAAAAAAAGTTATATAAAAGTTTTCTAAATATTTTGATGTGTACACATATGTTTGTAATGATCTCGTATTTTAGATACTAAAAGAACTATCCGTTAAAAATCAAAATATTATTAAAAATTTTTATCTATCATGAAAATATTAACCGTTTAAAATATCATACAAATATCGTAAATATAAATTATTTAAACATTCATATAAATTTATAATATTAATAATATAATAAACGATAACAAACATATGTAATGTCATTTAAATTAAAAAATCAACTTCAAAATCATTAGATCAAGGTTTATAAGGTCTTGCCGATTGTTACAATAATTGTAGGAAATATTATATTTAATAGTTTCATGTTCATGATTGATCCATTTTTTATTACAAGCATACTTAGTGATTAAGACAAATAAAAGTAGTCAATCTCTCTCTAAGTGGTTAAGAAGCTTGAGTTGTTGACTTGTGATTTGGTATGTGTGTCTCGTATCGTAGTTGTATTTATAAACACGTGAGGTTTTATTGATTTAACACACGTGAAACATATTCAGCTTGTGGTTAATTACACTATTAAGTAAGTTTGAACAAAAAAAATCAGTTAAGTTCAGTTTGATTAATTCAAACTGGAAAAATTTGAACACCCGAAGAATTTCCAACAAAGCAACATTTTTTTTTTTATAAAAACAACCAAATGAATATTTCGATTGATATAAATTTTTTACACTTTTAACCGTTAAATAAAAGTATTTTCATAATTATTTAAAAATATTGCTTTGTTGGAAATTCTTCGGGTGTTCGATTGAAATATTTATATATATTAGAATACATTATTTTAGTTATATACTCTCTAGTTTCTGAATTTTTTATGTTTTAGTAATTTTTTGTTGTTTCTAAAATATTGATTTATGTATTTTTAATTTAAAATTAAGTAATGATTATGTTTTATTGGAAAAATAGAAAAACTAACCAATAAAAAACAAGAAAACATAAAAAGTAAGAAAAATAAAGTTGTAAAAATAAATAGAAAATAAAATAAAATTCTTAATATGTGTGAAAAGATTTTAACATCAAAAATTCAGGAAGAGAGGGAGTATTATACTATTATTTAGTTAGTATAAAAATAAAATAAAATATTACATAATAGTTAAAATAAAATATCATATTTTTATTTTGATGTATTGTTAATACATTGAGAAGTAAAATGAAAAGAAAGTTTTTTGTGTTGACATGTTTTATTTTTGTTTTATATTTTATCATAAATCATAAAGTCAAGTGATATTTGGCAACAAAAATTAAAAATATGTTATAATTGTGAGCCTATAACCTTATTTTTCTCTTCTTTTTTTTATTCAATACATAATTTCTTTGATGAGTATATTACTATTTTTGTTTTTTGAGATTTTCTTTTTGGTATGACTTTTTTACTTTTGGATAGGAAATTTCCTAATGTGAACGAACTACTTGACTATTCTCAAATTTTTTTATCACACTTAATTGACCAAATTTGGATTCTAAAAAAGAAAAAATGTTAAAAAAATTGAGAACTTTTTAAATATCATTAAATGAAGTTTGTATTGAATCGAACCAGTTCGTTGGGTATTGCACAATTGGTTCACAAGATCAAAACCTTTTCTATATAAAAAATCAGGTCCAAAACCAAATCATACACCACAACCTGACAGTAACCGGTACAGATGATTGATGACTAAATAACCAAAGAAATCGTTTGTAAAACCAATTAGTCAAGAAACTGTTACCTGTACCGATTTCAAACCGAACCAATTCACCGGTTTGTTATCACATTTCTCAGTTTTTCACTGCCAGAGATTGTAAATCGTTTAAGAAATCTTCAAGACATAAATCATCAGTGAGAACAATATCTGAACCACCAGTATGATCTGTTTTCTGAGTCACTGAAGGATTAAGCTTAGCTAGAAGAAACCGAGCTTGGCTACCGTGCTGGTCACACCGCACAATCCGCGGCATTGGAATCCGATCACTCACTAACTGCACCACATCTATTTCTGGTGCTTCTAAAAGGTTCCGGAAAGTCTCGTGGTTTGAGTCTTTGTGATACTCGAGTTTTCTCCATTGAGCTATCTTTGATCCATGGTGAATAACAACGTAGAAGTATGAATCGAATAGTAAAATCGCGTCTGGTGTAATCGATCGGATATCAAGAAGGACAGGAACCGGTGGTCCATCGAATGAATACCGAAGAAGTGTAGGTTGAATCATGATGATTGAGCTTACTACTCCTTCTCGGTTTAACATTAACCGGAAAAAGCCAGTCTCATCAGGAGAATTGTTGAAGACGTCTAGAAACTGTGATCGTCGTAGATAAAACATGAACTGAGGATAAAGTGAGAAGTTTGGAGTTAACCTGAAAGAAGATGGATCTTCTTGGATATAATCTCCAAACCGTGAAGCAAACCGGATTAAACCGTCATCTAACCATCTAATAACGTCTCTAGCATATGACTCCTCCGCTTGGTTAATTGCAAGCCGTGCCATAACCGAAGCAGCTGTTTCTTGATCGAAACCCGATGAGATTTCCGGTGATTTTCCGGCAGCCCATCTTCTAGCAACTGTTGTAACTCGTTTCCTCATTCCACCATTTCCATACCGATACCGAGTAATGAACTGAATAAAGAATGCAGAACCAGGCTGTGGTTTACGATTCTGTTCGTTGTTTACATGGAAGAAGAAGGAAACACAAGTCTTATTCGTGACAGTGCTCGTTTTCCACATATATGTTCCGCCTTCACCGATCTCTGTTTGGCTCACTATATCGTTTTTGCGTCTTAGCGACACAACCGGACCAAGCGCACCGCAGATTTTCATGTCCTTAGTCGTCACAACTTCTATAGACACATCAAAGTACATATTCAAGTTCCCATCTGTATCACGGCTGAATATATGTCTGAGACATTTTTTGAATTGCTCGGATTCAAATGTCTCTCCCAGTAAGAGAAATCCACCAGACATCTCAACTGCGTATCTAAGCTCAGCTGCTCCAACTTGATCAAGAGAGCAAGCAAATACATCAAGAGCAGCGGACGAATCACAAAGCCTCTTTGCTAGGTTTTTGTAAAACCCACAAGATTTATCGTAATAAGACACTTGACCAGTGATAATATCTCTGTGGGTTCTGATCGAATGGTTTAGATCCGAGTCTACGACGATCCCAGGGCCTCTTGTCGCAGGTCCTGATGTGAAAACCATAATCCGAGAACCTGTGGTTACAGAACATCCCTCGAGCAATCCTAATGCTACTGAGATTGCAACACCTGTTGACCTATGAGGCCGATGACCAGGTCTGACATCAACCAATGGAACAAGTTCTTCAAAAGCAGATGTCAAGTTAAACTCACATTCGCCCACCGGAAGCAAGAAACTCTGCTTCCGAATAGCAGACATCTTCCCACGATTAAGCTGTTTCGTATATCCAAGTCCCAGAAACTGTTGTATCTGATGAAAAGAAACTTTGTCACATTCAGAACAGCTAAGAATGAACAATCATAAGAAGACAAAGAAGCCTAAAAAGAGTACTATTTTAAACACATAGAGCTTCAAATCAACTACACATGAACAATTCAACACACTTCTAGTTATCAAACTAAGTGATAAAAACACTAAGCATATGCATCTTTCTACTGTATCTAACTAAATCAAATCCCATCATTTGTACAAGAAGCAGAGTTTCAAATCAAGGTTATACACAATCACACTAGCAACAAACTAAACATGAACAAATAAGAATATGTGATTCTCAAGCTTTAGCATCTTTCTACTATATTAAGCTAAAACATTAAGCAGAGTCTCAAATCAAAGTTTTTACCTTATCTGGAGAAAGATCACGTTCGCCATGAAATACAACAACTTTAGAGCAATCAGAAAATCCCAAATCATAAACCCTAACCATAGAATCAAAAGTAATCAAAGCAACCAATGAATTCTCAGGCAACTGTTCAATCACTAACAAAACCTCACTTCTCAAAGCCCTCAACTCTTCTTCAACCATAGATACATCAACAACAAACACAAACGCAGGTCCAAGCTCACCAATCACACCACCTCCAACACTAGAAGAAGCGAGAGACGAATTCGAACTCAATTGTTGCATCCCTTGACTACTTAATCCATTACTCCAGCTTGTAGTAGCCGTCGGAGAGTATTCAACGGCGCTGTAAGTCGGAAAAAGCTCCGCCGGGAGATTAGTTTCAGTGATTCCAGAGTAAGATCGAGGGAAAGGGTTTTTGTGAAAGCAAAAGGGACAAGACCAGATTCGAGATTGATAATCAACACGAGCGTAAGGGTTTAATATAGCTCCACAGCGAGAACAAATCAATGGATCATAAGGAATCGTTGGAAGCTCAGAGAATTGCATTAATGGAGTATACATGATACTTAATGGAACAACTAGAGATTCACAATCGGATTTTGTAGTTGGCCATGAGTTCCATGACCATCTTAAACCTTCGATCGCTTCTAATTCTAAGAAATCCATAACCTAGATCTTCGATTTAGTGGTTGAGATTTGAGAATTTTCTCATGGATCTATTTAGAGTTATTGGAAAAAAAATTTAGATCGAAGTTTGTTTAGGTTTCTCTGGTGAAATGAAATAGAAATCGGAGGGAAAAAGGAGTTCACCGGAGTTTTGTTTTAGAAAATTTCCGGCCGGTGAGGAATCAAAAACATTCTTACACTTATTGCTTTCAGAGGGAGACTGATCCGTGAGAAGTAGATTCGTTCTTGGGATATTTTTGAATCTAAATTTTATTTATCTTATGATTTATTTAGTAATTATCTTGGCAATTAATTTTTTTTTTTGTCGAATATGCATTTGCTAAAAGCAATAATTACAAACCGCATATATATTTTTATTATTAATAGTACCTGCGTTCTTTTTGGTGTATACAGATTTATTTTATACAAAATTTGTAAGTTTTAAGAAGTAATTATTAAAGTATTTAAATTTATAAATTGTTATTAATCGATAATTAAATAATATTTTTGTCTGAAAATAATATATTTAAAATAGTTTTTAAGTTGCTTAAATTTTTTTAAATAGTAGATTAATATGTATCTGATATTTTGTTGACAATTATCTGAATAAAAACAAATTATTACTGTTACATTATATACAATGGTTTTATATTCGACATATATTGACTTTGTTTTTCAATTTTTAAACGTATGGGGCAAATGTTAAGAAAATGAAAACGTTGAGGGTTTATTTGGGAATGTTCCCACTCGCTTTTATAAATGGGCTTTACGGCCCAAATACCGAAGCCCAATAAGAGGAATAATCAGGGAAGATCTCTTGACTCATACGGCGAAAGGAAACAGCCGGAGAAGGAAGCAATGCTTGGTCTCTCTTACGGTGAGATTTTACTCATCATCGGCGCCACAGCTGCTGTTATAGGTTAGTACTCTCTTCAATACTAGCTTCAATCTTTGTATCCTTCCATCAAATTTCACTGTTGCTGTAATAGCATCAATACTTAATTGAAAGAGTCAAATGTATAATTCAGGGCCGAAGGATCTTCCGATTATAGCTAGAGCTGGAGGAAGATTATTCGGAAGAGCTATTGGCTACATTAATATGGCTCGTGGTCACATTGATGGTGTCATGAAACAACCTCAGATGCAAGAGGTTCGTCTTCTTTATTGAATTTTACAATTCAAATCTCAATATTACATTGATCTTTGAATCCAAAAGGGACTTGTATAGTGCATTTGAATGGTTTGGTAGATAATTTTGTTTAAGCATTAGTTTCAAAATGTGTAGTCCACCATAACTGGTAAATAAAGAATTCTCGAAAACTCAGAGGTCGAATGTTCGAGTTGCTATATGAGAATGATGTCTTCTCTGAAGGAGATGAATTTAACCTCTGGGTTTGAATGGTTTGTGTAGTGAATCTTGAATCAACAGAGACTTTTGTTAGTGAATTTGAATGGTTTAGTAGCAAAGTTGTGTAGTGTGTTGTGTTGTTACTTAACTTTGATACTATTTGTTTAGATATCGAAAGAGGTTCAAGATTTACGAGCACAAGTAGACGCAATTAGCCATGGTGCAAGATTTTCTCTTTTTGATTCGAGTCCTTTGACTCGAAGAGTAAACAATCATCCTCCAGAATCTGGTCTAGGAACCAATGGTATATAATACAACTCACATTCACTTCTTTTTTCTTGCTTGTTATTGTGACTTATATAGTTCTGTTCTATTGTAGTGAATCTTACATCGGTTAATATTGACGAAAAGAAGAAGCTTGTAGATCATTATACAAAGGTCTTGTTATGTTATTATCCTTTCTTGTTCTCTCTTTGGTTTTATATAACTATGTTATTCATAATTTACTCTTTGATATGTTCATAAAAGGCTCAAGAATTTAGTGGTTTACACGCACAAGCAACAGCATTTTCACGATTATCTGAGACGGTCAGTGCAAAAACTGAGACTTTAAGTAGTGATTCAGGTCTTTTACATGTTCTTCCTGTATCAGCTGAGATGGCTAAGTTGCTTCCTCATCGTAAAGGTAGTGAAACTATACTGTAAATATAAAAGCTTAGAGTTTAGAAATCGAAGTTGCTCATGTTAAAAGCTTTTTGGTTGCAGAGAGTGCAAGAGGATCTGATTTAATGTTGGAGGCAGTTCTTGAAGCTGAAGTAGCTTCCAAGGCGAAAAGCTTTTTCGCAGAAGCCGAAAAAGAAACTCCAGCTTTAAAAGGTGAATAAAAACCTCTCTAGTCACAAACTACAAGCTAACTCGTGTCTCTAATCTTGTGATTGTTGCAGGGAAGTTTTATAGTGATGGGAAAGGAGAAAGTTGAAGTCAACGAAGATATACCAGGATGGTCAATGTAACTCTAGCGACAGAAGTGTGGGCCTTGTTATTTAAATGGGCTTTTATGCGTAATGGGCTGATAAGCTGAGCTTTGTTTCTGCTGCGGTAACAAGTGATGATGTATGTAAACTTGGGTTGAAATAGGTTTAGATCATGAATAAGTAAATAATTAATTTATTGTGATTTTATTGGTCTGTTTGTATTATTTGTTCTTGGATTTTGGTTAATTTATTTACTCAAAATTAATTTTATATTTTGTGCTAAGTATATCAGAAAATAATAGGTTGTAGTTAGAAAAAAATAAAATTCGTATGATAACTTTTGAGATACAATAAAAATTGGATAATTTTTGAGATATAAGAAAAATTGCAGCAATTTTAAGTGAAAATTTCATCTTTTATTTTTTATTTTCTAACGCGATGTGTTAACACTATATGTTTTAATAAAACTATGTTTCAATCGATACATGTCACGATTTTGTTAATAATTTTTTTTAACACATATCGACATATCAGTTTTTCATAAAAATAATCAAATTTTATATAATAATAATAAAAAAAAATTTCATATAACAAATTTTTTTTCTTAATAATTTTTTATTATTGGTCGCTCCAAAATAAATTTTCTCCTAACAAAATTTATAAATTCATAAATATGTTCACAAAAAAAGGAGATATATTAACTGGAAATTGGTTGTATTGTTGGGATAGGTTACAACAAATGAGCATTGGTGCATGTGCTTCATATATTGCCTACCTAATAAGTTATGATGATGTAAACATATGTTCATGCCTTTACTTGTTTTATATCATTGATTGGTTTGAACAATGGATCAATCCAACATCATATATTCAAATATAACACTAACTTTTCATATTTATGGAGATTCCACTAAGTTATTTAATTTTGCAATTATGACCACAAAAACAAACCAGAGAGAATGACATTAACAAAACTTAAATCTTACACACCACAAAATCAAACCACAAGTTCGCATTTCAAATCAAACCCATACTTATGTCATTTGCTGTGTATATTAAATACTACACCAACTATGTACCTTCAGAATTCTCCTTTGTGTTTAAAATGTCGACACAATAATTAATAAAACAATAAATATGTTATTTTTGTTTTTCATAAATATATTATATAATTTTTCGATTGATCGTTAATATCAAAATAATAAAAATATTAATTAATTGTTTCATTAAAAAGTATACTAAAAAATAAAACAATATTTAATCTGAAAAAATTTAAAACTTAAAATTACATATAATATAATATAAAACAGAGAGAGTATACAACAACAAAAAATATTCAACACACTTTTTTTATAAAATTATAAACATATATATTTATATATATAATGTTTTACGGCCTTGTACAAAATCATACTACATATATTTGATGTGTTGATTTTCTTTTGATATTATGAACCTCGATATATATAAATATTTAAAATTTTCTTCTACAAAGAAAAATATTTTAAATCAAGGCTATTTATTTAAAAAAAGCATTTCCATTAATAGCCTCTCAATGCAATTGTTAAAAACTAAGAATAGAAAATAGTGAAAATGAGAATTAAAGAGAGTGAGAATCTATTCTCATTTGAAAACTCTTTGAAATATTCATATTATTATTTGACATTTCATATACAAGTAAACTATATTAAAAAAATATTAAATAATAGTTTATACAAATTAACCAGTCCTGACCATCTTTAAATCCAGTCAAAATTCAATTGTATTTGGTTTAATTTGGTTCACTAAACCATGACAAGTGACAAATACAGAAACTGCCTTGCTGTAAACATGAACATAGACATAGAGAAATCAAAACCAGAAGACCCCATAGATAATGAACTGTCAATAGACAAAACCTTTTAGGAATATTTCTTGACACTTTGCTTTCTTGCTTCTTCATATATATGAAGATCATTAAGAAGTTTCATATAGACAAATTAATTTAGGATTTTTAATTACCTATAAATAAAAACAATGAAGTTAAACATCCATGTTTTTTTTTTCATTTACAAAAAACATACAACAAAATTTTAACTCAAAATTTTTATAAATTTTAGTATATCTATATTATATAAAAGTTGAAAGTCTAAGCTTCTAATACTGTCTAGGTATGATTAAAAAAACTCAATTATATTAGTTCATGAAAATTTAATATTTTAAAATTATATAAAATTAAATTATTATATTTTTTTAAATCACATGTAATCTATGTAAAATTATTAAATTATATAATAAATAAAATAATAAAATGTAAAAATGATATATGTAAAATATAAATTACAAATCTTAACACATAAAAATAAGTTAAAGTTAATAACATACAAAAATTAAAAAAATATATAATTTCTGATACAAATAAATAAGTTAAAATTGTTTAAACTCCTTAAAATCTTATCTTCAAAAAAACAAAATAAAAAACTATAAATATGTATTGACTTTAGACAACTAGAGTTTCAACTCAATTGACTAGGATGATCCTAATCTTGATAGAACAAGAACCACAAATATAAAAAAATATATTAAATTCTTGGGTGACATATGCATATGGCAGACCACATGTAATGCTTACCCTACAAAACTCAATGCTTAAAAAATAAAATAAAAACATATTATTATTATATTCTGCACATGAGTGTACCATACACTACCCTACTTCCTTGAAATAAGGTAAGAAAGAAATGAATCTAGACCGTTGATAAAGATGAAAAGTAGTGAAGATGAAAGTGTTGCCATAAATGTACCCAAAATGATGGGACACACTTTGCCTCAAAGTTGCTGCTACTGTTTATTACCCGACAGCTCTATCTTTAGCTTTTGCCTTTGTCCTTAATTCAAGTTTTAAACCTTTATTTCGTATGACTGGGAAGTACACTACGCGTAAGTTGGGCCATTGGTTCGAGTCCAGCGAATTACAAAAAGACACGGAAATTAATCGGAGATTATACAAAAATTATTTTTTTATATTAGTTTATTATTAAAGAAAGAGGTTTATTTTAAAAAAAATTAATATAGAGTTATAATAATAATAAGTATTGTAGAATTTAAAACATTTATACAGAATTTTAAATTTTATTCAAAAATTTAAAAAGAGTTTTTTAAAATATTATTTTCATTGGTAAAATTTGAAAAGAGTTTATAAAAAATTTTCTATGAACAAAAAAAATTGAAATCATTTAAACAACAACACTAAACTTAAAATTGAGGATAAAATTTATTAAAATTATTTTATTTGAATAACACATGATTTTAGTTTATTCTTAAAAATCATCAATTAATAACACATAATTTTAAATAATTGTAAACATATAATTAAAACTATCAAAATAATAACACATAATTTTAATACATTTTTTATAAATCACAATTGAATAACACTGAATTCTTTAAGAATTTTAAGTCTTTAAAAATTTTGAAACCAATAAACCCCCCTTAATATCATATATATATATATATATTATTATGTATTATTTTATTTTTTCTAATATTTAAGTTAGTATATTAAGTTATATATATATATATAAATATTTAAATTATTATAAATTATATTTATATTTTTTTGGACATGGTTTATTTCTAAATTACCAAAAGTTATTTTTAATTCCTATAAAAACACTCTTATTCACAAAGCCTCTGTCTCATCACTAACACTCTCTCTCTCTTTAGACAACACAAGAACATTACAAACTTCTCTTTCTCTCATAACAACAACACAACAAGTCTTTCTTTGATTGATCTAAGAAATGGAAAAAGTTGGTAACTATGATGATGAGCTTATTAACCTAAAGGCAACAGAGCTAAGATTAGGGTTACCTGGGACAGAAGAGAAAGTTTCTTGTGGTAAAAGCAACAAAAGAACATTACCTAATGATACTGACAAAGATACTGAATCAACTGGAAAAACCGAAACCGCTTCTCCTCCAAAGTAAGCTCTTTCTTAGTTTCTTTAATCAAAACTTCTTTGAAAAAATGTTATTAGAATCTAACCTAATCTATGAAACTTCTTATTAGGGCTCAGATTGTTGGATGGCCACCAGTAAGATCATATAGAAAGAACAATGTTCAAACAAAGAAGAATGAATCTGAAGGTCAAGGAAACTATGTAAAAGTAAGTATGGATGGTGCTCCATATCTAAGGAAGATAGATCTAATGATGTATAAACAATATCAAGAACTCATGAAATCACTTGAAAACATGTTTAAATTCACTGTGGGAGAGTATTTTGAAAGAGAAGGATATAAAGATTCAGAGTTTGTTCCTACTTATGAAGATAAAGATGGTGATTTGATGCTTGTTGGTGATGTTCCTTGGGAGTAAGTTTATCATTTTTTTCATGAAATCAATTACATGAGTTTATGTATTAATGGTGTTTGGTTTTGTTTGTTTTAGGATGTTTGTGTTGTCTTGTAAGAGATTAAGGATTATGAAAGGATCAGAAGTTAAAGGCTTAGGTTATGGTGGTGTTTGAGAAACCTAATCGAGATAAAGATTCGAAAACAAAGTTTTTTTTCCTCTGTTTCAAAACTTCTGAAAGTGCTTGGGTTTTCGACGATCATACTTGTGAATATTTACCTTATCGGTAAAAAAAAAGTTACATTTTCTTGTGGTGTTCTTATGGTAAAAAAATGTAATAGAGAGATGCTTAAATGGTGTTAAGCATAAGTGTAAAATAAAATTTATTTTGTGTGCTATTAAAAAGTATTTAATCTCAATATTATGTTTTTTTTGTGTCTAATGTTCTTAATTGTTTTCTTTTTTTAAAATTTTATGTAATATTGTATCCATTTTGTTTTATTTCTCTTAATTTTGCTTCATATTAAGATCTATTTTTTAACAAAAATGCATCAAATCAAGAATTTACAAAACTGTAATCATAAAAATCCATTAATGGATATTTAACCTAACTTGCATATAAATAAACACAACAAAGACAGATCAACTAAAGCTGATTTAAATAAAATATAAAAAATAATAACCAGTTTTTAAGCAATATCATTGGATTCTAGTTTCCATTAACATAAATTATAAATATTTAATCACCAAAAAAGAGATTAAATAAATAAAAAAATCTAATTGAGCAGTGAGAATACTTTTGGGACTTTGTAAAAAATTATATTAGTTTGATGCCTAGTGTAAATTTGGTCCCCCACAGCTTAAACAAGTAAATCTAACAACTGTGATAACTTGTCTCCACTATAAGATTAAAATAAGAGACTTGGAATAAGAGTCTCTTTTTTAAATATGGTATAGGTTCATTGAATTATGGATCTTGTTTCTTCAGGAAACTTCCCTTTGTGATCTCAATAATTTAATAATTTTTATTTTTTTACATTTAAATCTTATGATTTGATTCAAAATGATTATTAAGTCAAAAAAAATTTATAAGTCAAGAACATTTTTCGAATAATACCGATGTCAATTATTTTAATATAATTATGTAGTTTTTTTTATTGTTTATAAATATTTTTTATTTTTCGTTTAATATAGATTTGTAGTTTTTATTTTTTTTAATAATATATTTAAGATTGTTTCAACATCAAATTGTTTTATTTTCATGTAGTAATACCAAATTTATTTGAATTATACATATGTCAAAAGAATCATGTTTTTCATTCTAAAATTCAAAATAGATATTAAATTAATTGGAACAAAAAATTATAACTAAAATGGAAACAAAATACTCATTATAATTTAAACTTGAAGAGATTGTGATTCTAATCCTATTTATTATTTAAGATTTTAATGTTTTATGTTTTATGAAAAAGTGGTTGACTTAAAATATAAATGCACTTAAACTAGAATCTAGGATATTACACATGTGAAGAGTATAAGAAGATTGCTGATCTATTAGTTTAATTTGTAATCTTGTTCTTGAAACATTTAAAGAAAGGTTTAAGAAGAGTATAATCTTTGATCATCAGTTTCTGATTCTAATAAGCTTAGCTCTTGACTGGTTTGGTCGTTGTTACTACTACTACTACCACCAGAGATAGTCATCATTGGTTCAGACTGAGAACTCAATCCTTTGTCTTCTTCTTCTTTATTAACTTGTGGTCTCTGATTAGATATCAACACAATTGAACCGGTCGGTTTAGCTTGGTTAACATCTTCATGTTGTGTCTTCTTCTCAGGTAAAACATAAGAGAAACCATATTTTTGAGCATGTGTTAATCCTGGACATAAACCCTACAAAACCCAACAAACATAAGAACATGATTCTAAAACCCTAATAGAACTTTGTTTGTTTTGAACTGACCTTTATTAAACCGGTGATCGGAAAAGATTCATGGTAAGGATAGATGTTACTATTACCATCTTCTTCAAGAACTTGTTGTTCTTGCTTTGTGGAATTGCTTGAACAATATCCATTAAAGTAAGAGCAATGTTCTCGAGCTAATGATATTTGCGGTGTTAATGGTAGAAGATGACCTTCAGTGCTAAAGATGTACCTGAAGATGAACAAGATTAGTGAGGAGATCAAGAGGTTAAGGTAGAGGGAGATTAAGTACTTGTAAGGGCCATTGTCGACGAGGTTATCTGAATCAACAGCTAAGTCAAAGAGAAGCCATAAGTACTTCACCTGAAATGCAAAAACAAGTCAAGGCTTTAAGGTAAGTAAGTGTATATTTGAGAAACAGAGTTTTAGTGTATACGGTTTCTGCGAGGAAGAAGCTCTCCATATGATCTTCTTGTTTATGAAGTTCAACATCTGTGATATGACAATAACCACAAGGACACTTTGCTCCATATTGTAAACTAGCTACAAAGTCACGTCCTGCATCAAGATACCTATAACCATACAGAGTTCCTACTGTGATCATCTTCAAAAAACCAAATGGTAATAAAGCTAAAGGTAACCTTGGATCTCTAGTAGCTTTGTATAACCAATATGTGCTTTCGATTAACTCCGGCCTTAAGGGATAACTCTTTTGACCATACTGTAATCAAAATGAAGCATTGCTATGAAGTTGCCATAAACGAAAACGCAATCACTGAGGTCACTGAGTGTACCTGGACACTAAGTGTAGCAAGGTTAAAACCTTCTGGAGTAAAACCGTATCGTTTCCAAACACTAAAGAAGGCAGTGTGAGTTCTAATAGCTGGATCAACATCTCCAGCTAAAACCTTATGAGATACAAAAACAGTATATAAAGCTTTTTAGCAATATGTTGTGAAACATGAATTTAGTTTTTTTATATACCTGAAGTCCTGGCCAGAAAGCTTGAAGGCTATTGAATACTGGCCAAACAATAGCTGCTGAATCCATATTGACCTCAACATACCTATGAAGAAACTAGAAAAAAACATTTAAGGTCCAGACAAAGGAATTTACTTGTTCATGTTTACCGAAGATTACGAAAAACATACCAAGGATCCTTGTGAAGGTAGTGCATTGCAGACTTGTAAGCTTCTTGAAAAATGTATAAATATTCTTCATCTCCAAATAGTATATAAGCCTGAAATTGTCAACTCAAAAACAAAAAACTACATTTATGAGTGTTTGGTTTATCGAAATTTATCTTATGCTTTACTAACCTTGAGGAGATATTCGTAAAAGGAATCAATGCTTGTTCCTATACCAGCATCCTGCCAAGTAGATACTATCATTCAGATCATCGATGAAACGAAGAAGATTTATGACAAAGTTTTTAATTTTAGTGACATATACAGAAGCCTTTTTCTTTTGTTAGTTCATGGATGAAACTAGGTGTTACCTTCTGTGTCCATTCACCTGTAAAGACATTGATGTGAGCACCAACCAAGTCGAGATTTGAACGACGTGCCCATAGTCCTCTCACCGCATTCTTTGCAACTTGTTCGAAAACTTCAATTTCAACAAAGTTAGACCATCATGTAAGAGCATCTCTTGGAAATCCAAACAGGAGAATAAAGAGAGCTACAGAGAAGTACTTCTCAGTGGCTATAGTGATTTATGATCAGATACAAAATACGAAAGCTCCATAGCTTCACTCACCAGGATCATTTGTTAAACGACTAAGCACACCAAACTCTAAAGACAAAGTACCACCACCCGCAGTTGATGTTATCTGAACAAACAAAACTATGATATAACTGTCTATAACCATGTAAGAGCAACACGCTTTAACTTGTTGGACACAGATCAATGACTAAAGAAGGAATAAGAAGATGTTTTACCTTGCTTTCATCTTTGTCAACACCATACATCAAATTCACAGATCCATATGGGATTCCTACAGAAAAAAAGAGAGAGAAAGAGATAGATAACAATGCAATCTCCTGCTTTCGCATATTCATATCGATAGGTAGAAGAGCATACCAGTTGGTGTATCAAATGCAGGTAGCATTCTCCTTGTCAAATCCTCAGCCAAGACTAGTAACTCATTATCATAAGATGGAATTCGCATGCCCTGTCATCAGATTTAGACTCAATTCAAGCTCACATGGCACAAAACCAAAGCACTTAGCGAAAAGTACCGTTGCATAATCGCTTGCAATCAGATGAGCTGAGAGTAAACCACCAAGAACTCTAATAGTTGTCTCAAACACAGACACAGTTTTATTCTGCAATTAGATAGACATGTATCAGTGCATCAAGACCACTGCCATGTTATGACTTACATAAACAAAAAACTTGGTCTTGTTAAAGAAACCAAAACCAATCATTACTCACTATATTAAACTGAAGATTTTTACCAATCCATTCAACAGAAGAAGTGAATCGTTCTTTATCACCAAGTAAAGCTAATGTATCCAATGAGTCAATCTAAACACAAACACCACCAAAACCATGTCAAGCTTTCACATAACATAAAGAGTTTTAAGAATTACAAGACTCAGTATAAAAGGGTTTACCAAAGTCAATGCATAGCCTCCAAGAGTATCTTCTCCTTGGCAAGATAATGGTTTCAATTCATCGAGTGGAAACGCATTGTTCATATATCCATCAAATGCATGATAAAACATCTCACGCACCTAAACTCAAATGTGATTAAACTCATCAAAGATACAATCTTAACAACCAAACGAAGCTAAAGAAGTTAACTTTACTATATAATCAACATCAATTGAGTAATTACAATTTATAACTTAAAAAAGATCAAAACTTGTAAGTATCCTAGAATACTAAATTTGATTAAATACTCAATTTGAGTGACAAAAGACTAAAAAGAGAGAGTTTTATTAATAAACCCAATTGAGAGTGAGATCTGTTTTTGAAGAAGTTACCTCATCTCTAAGTTGTTTAGCTTCATTAGGTTTAACACTTTCAGCTACAACTCCATTGTTAAGAACAAAACCTAAAAATGTAAGAGAGATGAAGATGACATACAAAAGCCATTTGAGATTTGATTCCATTAATGAAGAGCTATTTGAGGAGTTTTTGATTAGGGTTTTGTTTAGTATTTTTGTTGAATGAATCTTCTCTGACATCATCAATGGATCTCTTGTCCGAGGAGATTAGATTCCTGAGTTTTTTTCAACTGTGTGAGAACACTCGGTGAATCTTCTTCCCTTTGGATCAATCAATTCTTTTTGGATTTTTTTTTCCGATATTAATTTTTAATATATTATAGATTTTTTTCTGAATTTATAATATTCATATGTTTCATTCTTTTTAGCTATTAATATTCATAATTTCTAACAACAGAAACAAAACCAAAAATTTATCTCTATGCTTTCATTGACCCCACCAAAAATTGAAAATTCTATACAACATAGAAGGAAGCTTTCTACAATTTCTCCAGGCTTCAGCCTTCAATCACCTCTACTACTCGAAATTCTTAAACTTGTTGTTATTAGAACCTTCATTGCTTTCAAAGCAATTCAAAGAATGATTTTTATTGAGAGTCAAAGAAAGAGTAAAGAGCAAAACACCAAAAGAGGCTAAAATATATTAAAAAAAAAAGTTTCGTTTGTACAAATCAATTGACTTATTTGATGTTTGCATTTGTGAGCAGTTCTCCTAAACCAATGTTTGTTTGATGTGTAAGAAACTATAACATATGTGGAATATGAGAGAATGCATATAATAACTTCTCATAGTATAATAGGTTGGTCTCCTTCAAGCTCTGATATAACTATCAATGAATCTTCCATTTCAAGTGAAAGTGGTTCTGTCTTTGGAACCGGATTAATTACCTTCAACAACAACAACAAACATATCCTTAGCCAAGTGAAGAGTGGTTCCATTGTAATAAAACAGTTACCTTTTTACCGCCTTTTATGTAACCTATAGCAACTTCTCTCCTTAACCAAGCTCTCTCTGAAAGCTCGATGAACGAAGGGTTCTCGCCTTTTTTCATGTACAGTTCAATGTCCTGTTCTCAAAAGCAAAACCTAATGATTGTAAATCATATAAATGTGATTCGCAAAAGATTTGAGAGAAGATTATGTTTTTTTTTAACCTTAACATAGATCTCATCACCATCTGCGTCTAAAATGTCTTTCCACACCTCATTTAGTTCACTGTTTACAGCAACTGTTTATAAAAGAAGAAAAATATTACTATTGTTTGGCTTTAAGGTTAATAAAACAAGACGCGAATCGAAAAGATGAAAATGAAACCTTGTGCTGTTACAAGACTCATAACTTCTTCAGTTGCTATAAAAGTTAAGGATGGTTTGATTCCTGTTATCTATATGTGTTGTGTTTATAATGTTTCAGCAACTTAAGCACTAACAGAAGAAAAAAAACAAAAACTTAGATCTTTTTCAATTTCAATACCTGTTTGCCGAGTTTCGAGTCAACGATTTCAGAAGCTAGATTTTGTACCTTACAGAAACAACAATTAATATGAGTCAATGTATATTAAGATGCAATGAAAAGTTAGTAGATTTTACTTTAACTCCAAGCTGGCTACAGATACTTTCAGCAAGGAGAAGAGAGTAAGCTGATTGTTTATCAGCTCTAGATGGATCTAAACGACACCAAATTGTTTTTGTTAGTGTTTTATCAAAGATCGAAATCTAGAAGAACGAGTCGTGAATGGTTATTACCTCCAAGAAGCCAATCTCGATCCGATATTACAAGGATACTAAGAGGAATATCTTCGTTTTTCCTATGTTTACTTTGCATATGAATTATAGTTTCCTTTAACGTCTCGTAATTCATTGGATTCCCAACCTGTAGAAGATTGGAGAACATCAATACACAAATGAGTATAACTATTCTTGTTTATGTAATCTGAAAAATGAAAATTTTTACCTTATGTGAAACTTTTATATTCTTGATTTTGCCTGAACCTATACTATGGTTCACTCTTCTTCTATCCTCTAATGGTACATCCGATAATATTTCCTGTATGCGAAGCAGAAGATTAATAGTAACTCATTTCGTGAGAGCTAACCAGAGAGAGAGAGTATGATACCAATGAACTGCCTGGACCAAGATAATTATCAAACTCTTTAATCATATGAACAACATCTCCACGCCAACCTAGTAATAGTATAGACTCTTTAGGTCCTTTGATAGAATCTGATCCCTGCGTAGAAACGAAAATCAGAGATCTCAAGAAAGCTTAATATTATAGTATTGTGAAGGTGGTTAGGAGTCAGACCTTAGATAAGGACTTACTAGGACGCATTATAATCTTCGCTAATCGTGATATTTTCTTCTCAAATACTTGCTTTCGAGTAACAGTTTCATCTATTGTAATGTTCTCTGTTTTCATGTCTGTATATAAAAGTTGTTTCTTTTTCCAATTGAGAGGTGCAATGAATAATAGTTTATCAGTTTCCATAAGCTTTTCGTTATCGTTTGGGTGGAAATTTACTTTCCCATCTCGTAAAAGACCACAAACCACAACCTGAAATGAATGTATGCATGTAGAGAATGAAATTAGATACAAAGACCAAAAGGTAACGAGTCGAACCATACCTCTTGGAACCCAAGTCTTAGTTGTCGATACTTCATCCCAGCTAGATTGGGGAATGTACAAAGATTAAATACATTTTCTGCAATGAGTAGAATTAATCTTAGTTAGAGTCTTAAATACAAAATTAGTACCAGAACATGTAATATAAAAGTTTCAAACAGATAAGATGAAGCACACCGTACTTGAGTAATTTAGTAGGTGTCTGTATATCTTTATCAGATCCTTTTGACGTGAGCATTGGACAAACAATTTGGACGCAACATTTTCAACCGGCTCCACTTTCAGTCCGGAAATGGACTTGAGAAGATCATACGTATTAGGGCTTGCTACCTGTACTCATTTCCAGAAGCAAAGAAGAACGAGAAAAAGGAAAAAGATCACGGTTAAGACTATTAACAGGTTACTATTACTGCAAAATCTTGAGTTACCTAATTTACCTCTACAATGGTTGGGACAGATTCCATCTTTTGTATAGGTTGAAGGGCCAATACAGACAGAAATGCGTCTGTATCAACTTCATACCTGAAACAATGTTTAACTTAATTGATTCCTCTTTCACAAAATACTGAGATTCCATTTTATTGCAGTCTTAGTTTCCTCTTTAAATATACTTTCATAGACTTGAAATTTTCTTACCTATCACCTTTTGTTGGTAGTATGATAATGGCACGTGCCATAGAGGCAGCAGCCCTCTCAAATGATTTTGTCAAGTTAATACTACAACTGCACTGGTAGAAGCATGAAATCAGCACTGTAAATATATGGCATGATGATTTGATCAGCTTATAGAACTTGTATCATTAATTAATTAATATGGCATGGACTTTACCTCTTTGTTAGGATGTCAATATGATTATAATCTCTGGCAAATGTCTCAGCTAACTTGTCCATCTGCTTCCTTGGAGTATCAGACATAAGCAGAAGTCTCTGCTTCCTGAAAGCATGTAACAATGAAAAGTAATCAGCAAAGTCATCGTAAGCGGAGAAGTAAAATATAAGGTATATGGAGAAAGAGACCAATACCTAGCTGTGGCGGTACCTAAGTGGACAGCATGCTCATGATAACTATTTAGTTGCTTTAGTATGAACGGCAGATGACTATTTATTCCACAAATGATAATATGATCAGCTTCTAAGACTTGCATCTGTGCTCCTTCCCTCAGTTTTTGCATATTATACTGCCCAGACAAAGCGATTTAGGAATTGCCCAATTAGCAATCATTTGACACCAGTAGTGTTTATCTCAAGAACTTACCCGAAATTGTTCTGTCATTGTGCTTAAAAGCCGAGAGTAAAACAATATTCCCCAAATGGCTAGGACAAATCCAATGACTCTTTCAATGCGTGTCTTTTGCTGCAGTTTTCAGTAAACATATAGGCTTTTAGTTGCAAGAACTCCACAGATATATCGTCACGCTGCCATTGATCTAGAATAATATGTTGAATCAGTGAAGAAGCAAATGATGACCTTCAGATGAGTAGAAGAGGAAATGAGGCATGCCCAAGCCTCCCAGAGGCATTCTTCCAAAGGTTGAGTGTCTTTCCTTACAACAAGAAGTAAATAGCATATGAATTTTATAATGGAACTCATTAGGATTGAAGTTATTCATTTACAAAGGTATTCCCATAATGTATGAAAGACATGTACCCAGATCTTATTCTTTTCTACAATTTATTCATCAAACTAAATCCAAGAATTGTGTTTTATCTTCAATTTATGGAGATTCAGAAGTAACTGATCATATAACCAGTCTAAGACAATCTTCAGAAGGTTTTAAATAGATAAGCTAAATTAAATAAAACTAGGTTACCTGAATTGGAAAAATAAGAATCCCCCAATTATAACGAACAATATGCATGCTAAAAGGAGTGCCACAAGGAACCTACAATAGCCAAAAAAAAGTATAAGAACCGATGTCATAGTCACAAAGAAAAATATAATTTAACTAAATATGAACAATGCTAATCTTAAGCACAGTGATACAAACAATAATACTGATCACCAGTTGATTTTTAGTTAGTAATAATTTTACATACAACTATCTCACAGAAATAGAAGAAGAAACAATTAACATCTTGAAGATGAATATTGGGTTGAGGACATACGTGCCAATGTTCTTCTCAAGCTGAATATTTAATAGGTAAAGAAACCGTGCAAGTCCCCATTTGATATCATGAAAAGAAGGAAGGGGCACATCCAAGTTCAGAGGACTGGGTTTATTTAGAGAATTCGATGCACAAGCAAAAGACAAACCAGCCCCAGCTGAGTTCTGAATAAGGGGAGGAATCTCTTGAAATATCTTTCGCGTTATTCTGAACACTGCATAAAGTGGGATGCATCCTATCACAAGTTTATATTGAAGACTCTGCGGAAAAAAAAAATTAGATCATAAGCATATAGATACATCATCTTAGTAACTATACAAGAAAACAAATTCATTGAGGCATCCTCCAAAACCAAGAACATGTGCAGTCTATACTAAGATTTTGCACCATACTACATAACCAAAAAAGACACAAAACAGTAAACTAAAAAGACACAGAACCAGAAAGATTTTGCAAGGTTTAGGGTTCACCTTATAGAATTTGGAACTAAAACCATTTAATAAATCCAGTTTGACACTAGACGGCTCTTTATCTCCAGTTCTTTGAGATTTGACATTGAAGATCCCTTAAAGTATTGAGAAAACAAAAACAAAAAATAGCACAATCAAGCACAAATCTAATTGAGAGAAGAACATTAATAATGAGAATTGCATCAAAAAATATTTCTTCAGAACCTTACCTCTGTATCTAAAAGACTCAATTCCACCTAAGGGAAGAGACTGTAAACTCAAGCTCCTGCAAAAATCAGAGGTACACAACAACTTAATGATAATGAATCATTTACGAAATAATTCAAATTGAAACCTAAACTCTAGCTAGACCTTAAACCCAGATTCAATACTTCAAATTATAACACTCCAAAGTCCAAATTAAGAACTATCGTCATTTATAATCAAAACACCATTAAACTCACTCTACATTTACAGTCAACAAAGATAAATCAGCTTCACCGGAAAAAAAAAACAATCCGAACAATCACAAATTGGATAATAATCATATTAATCTCATAGATATAAATCAACCACAGTGAAATCAATTGTTTCCAGAAATTTGAAATTTAATAAAAAGAAACCTGTTAAAAGAGTTGAATCGACGATCTGGTTTAAAAGCTTGAGAAGGTAAAATCAATGGCTTACAGCTAAATAACTGAAGAGCCACCATCATCTTTGTTTATCTTCTCTTTGCCTTTGATCTCTCGCTCTAATTTTTCTGGATCCGCTTGTATATATAATATACACGTGGACGTTGAAGACCTCTCCATTTTTTGTTTCATGTTTTGGTCTGGAGAATTTTGTAATAAAATTAATTAATTAATAAGTATTTTTATACATTGGTTAAAGATGTAAAAAAATTATATTATATTTAAAATTCGAATTTTAAATACTTTAAAAAAAATTCTTTCTAACACCATCAAATATACTTTTTTGGACAAAATTACATTAATTTTTTATTTAGACATAAATACTATTTTTATTAAAAGTTATATTTTATTATAAATTACATTTTTAATAAAAATATATTTATTATATTTAATGTTAGGCTTTAATATTTAATGTTTTGGTTTATTATTTATTATTTAAGGGTTAGTGTTTATTATTTATGTTTAGGGTTTAGTATTTAGTGTTAGGGTTTAGTAGTTATTATTTAGGGTTTAGAATTGTTGATTTAAATATTAGAATTTAGTTTTTAAGGTTAGTGTTTAGTATATAATGTTTGAATTTAATATTTATTGTTTAGAATTTATATAATTTGACTAAAATAAAATCTAATTTTTAATTTAGTTGAATTATAAAATGGTAATTTTGTCCTAAATCAATTTTAGTGGTATTTATAGAATATAAATTAAATTTAGTGGTATTTAAAAGAATTGTCATATTTTAAAAATTCTAATATATTATAAATATAGCTTTTATAGAAGAAAAAAATTAAGATATGAGATTTCTCTAAAATAATAATGTAACTAATAACGTAATATTCACAACTCAAGAAAAATAAAATCTTATACGTAACTCAAAAAAACATGTTTCATAAAATTCAAAACCAAACACGTTATAATAACAAACCATATTTTCATATTCATTATTGACCTTGAATATTGTTGATTTTATTTTATTTTTTAATTGTTAGGTATGAGATTGGATCAAAGAGGAAGAAGTGGAAACGAGCACGTGAGCACAACACTCAATGTGAATCTCAATTTTAGTTATCATCATTAGTCATTACCAACAATTCTATCACGTTTTTTAATTTTAGCTTCATCACTATCTTTTTTTTTCTTCCACTAACTTAATTTTCTCGTTTTTATAAATACATAATGTATATATACATTGAAATAAATTTTATGGTTGAAATTAAATAAAAAATAAAATCCAAAATTGTTTTCTTGTGGGAGATGAACTCGTTACCTCACAATTTAGCGTAAGCAATATTTGTCATTGGACAAATTCTATAACTAAAATCTAAAGTCCATGTAAAACTATATACTAAATTTTATTTATATTTTATTGGTGGAGTTGCACTAACCTATAGCAATGTGGGTCATGTCCTTTGTTGTTACATGAAATACAAAATAAAGAGGGTTTATTGATTAATATATTTGTTAAATTAAATTATATAGTTTAAAATTTAGTGATGATTTATAAATGTAGTATAGATGTATAAAAGTCAATTCTCTTAAATACTATCAAATTAAGTTTAGTTTCCACGAATACAATTAAAACTGATTTAGGATATAATTACTATTTAATAATTCAATTGAATTAAAAATTAGATTATATTTTAGAGAAATTACATAAAACTCAAACAATAAATATTAAACTCAAACAATAAAAAACTAAAGTCAACCACTAAATACTCAACTTTGATATTAATTTAAAATATAATTTTAATAAAAATAGTATTAATGTTCAATTAAAAAATAATGTAATTTTGTACAATAAACTATAAAAAATGGTATTAAAAAGAATTACTCATTTATAAATGTATGAAATAGTAAAAGACCATGAATATATAAGAATTTTTTTAATAGTCTTAGAGAAACATCTAAATATTAATTTTCATTGTTAATTTTTATTTTAGTTTTTTTGGCAAAGATTACAGCCATTTTGAGGTTAAGAAATTTTGTAAAACCTAACATTTCATTTCTAATTATATTTTCATTCATATTAAAAAAAAAACAACTAAATGAAACACAAACAAAATTAAATAGAGAGAACAATCTATATATTATACACAATAATAAAAAAAGTTTTATAAACAAGATTCCTTAAAAAGTCATGATTATTACAAATTCAGAATCAATATATATTATCTTGTGGCTATATCATCTTTCTCAATAGTGAAATCCCAAACATCACCATACTTATCATTAAAGTCCCAAATGGACATGTTATTGTAATCATGAATAAGCTTGTCACGAGCTCCTCTCTCTAATTTGTAAATCTGAGGCTCAAAGTTATGTGGCTTGTCTGGTTTATCCATTTCTATTATACAGAACACAATTGTGAACAATGCTGCACCTATGAACAAGTACTCACCCTACAAAACATACATACAAATAATTTTGTTATTCTTCTTCTCATAATTTGGCTTTATTACACAACTGAAACTTGTTTAAAGTCTTTGTGATTTATGCCACAGTACACAACTAAATTTTCACAATATTTGTTGTTTAAATTTTTTTTTACATTTATTAAGAAAATGATAAAATTTTCTTTTTTTCTTTTACCCTTATTAAATATTTATCTAATTTTATTTAGTTGGTTAAAGTATTAAAACAATGAGGATAAAATTGAAAATTTTGTAAAATATCTACATTAAAAATTTAAAACAAAAATGAATAAATTGAAACAAATTAAAAAATCTGAAACTACACTTAATTTAAAACAGAGAGTACATATATTTCACAATATTTGTTGTTTAAAACTTTTTTACACTTATTACGAAAAAAATAAATTTTTCTTTTTTTTTTTCCTTTTAACCGTAATAAATATTTATCTAATTTTATTTTATTGGTTAAGGTATTAAAACAATAAGGATAAAACTGAAAATTTTATAAAATATCTACATTGAAAACTTAAAAAAAAATTGAAACAAATTTAAAATCTGAAACTATAATTAATTTAGAACAGAAAATATATATTTTCATATAATGTATTAATGATAATATTTGGAAGCAAAAAAAATAAATATAAAGTTACCGGAGCATCAAAATACATCCCTGCAGCTATGGCAGGAAGAAACATCCAAGAAATTAAACCTACAAATAAAAAATAAATGAGATTTAAATCAATCTGAACATGTCAAAAATAAAATCAATAATGAAGATACCTTGAAATCCAGATGGAGGATCTACAGCTGCAATATCATCTGCAATTGCTCCCCAAAATGTTCCTAAAATGAACAGTAATGGGCTTTGATTGTTAATAGATACAGTTAGCCAGCCCATTTTGACAACTCTCTAGAACAAGAAGAAACAAAAGTATTACCTTTTTCAACTTCTCCTTCATAGTAAGTATGTGCTCCATCGTAATATCCATATTTAAAATCCTCCTAATTACAACTAATCATTAAATTAAACACTCTAAAATATTCAAATTTTAAAATCAAAATCAATTTTTTTTACCATTTCAATGCTATTAAGCTCAAATTGACCAATTGGATCTTCATTGATGTCTGGTTCAATCTGTGACAATCCAGCCGCTGAAACCAGTTTCGATAATTTCAATCTCCTCCGACAACATTTTACGGTCTGATCAGAAACCCTAACTCCAAACCTCGAATAATCAATGTTCTTTGGGATTGAGTTGGGTGAAAGAATCGTGACCGTTGAATTGATAGTTGCCATTTTGGTTTATCTTCTTCTTCGTCTTCTCTATCTCTGTTTCAGTGTTTTGTAGCCATACGTAACTGTTAGTAACTGTTATATTATCAACCACTGACAAATCAGCAAGTGCCACGTGGAATGTCGTTTACGATTACATATTGTACTCAGTACTCACAACGTGAAAGCCTCACTGAGACGGCCCAACTGTAATTAACGTTATTTTGGGCCCAATTTGGGGGGTGGGTCCATAATTTCTTATAGTAATTTATTAAAATTTCAATAATATTTTTTTAAAAAATTCGATAGACATTAATTGCTTAATTGGACATTCATATAAATCTAATCATCTAACTAACTAATCAAAGGTTAATCATAAATATAAATATAGTTTTAAATATTAATTAAACACCTAAACATAAATATTATATATTTTAACTTGTATTTTAAATATATAATTAAATTATATATTTTTAAAAATATAGTAAAATATATTATTATTAAATATTTATTTTTAAATTTTAAAATATATTGAAAATAAATATTATTTAATATTCATTGATTTAGTTACATAAGATATGAATGTATTTTAATATTTTTGTTATAAAATATTAATTTTCTAGATAAAATTTTATGATATGACATTCTAGTTTTAGAATAATAAGTTCAACTATCACAAACCCTTTTTTATTAAATACAAATAAATCATGTAAACCACTTCATTAATATAAGGAACGATTAGATAATAACCATAAATAAATAATAAATTAAATATAGGTGTGAGTAGTTGGATGGTAAGCTAAAAATTAAATGCTTCTCTTTCTTGAATATAGATGGTTCAAAGTCATTCATGTTTTATTAGGTTACAATATAATAATATTGGATTATTATATTTGGATTAAATAATATAAAATTTAAAATTTCTCAACTACTTGGAATTAAAATCTCACCTAAAATTAAATTACAGCAAGTGTAAACTCAAGATTTGGGTTTACATTGGTGGACTGTCACCAACATTTTAGTTATGTAATAAATTGTAAAAATAAATATAAAGTTGGACGTAATTTTAATAAAAGAATCAAAAATTAACGTTTAAAAATTGGTAGTGTTGTGATTAGGTACTAATTATCCACTGATTTTAAATTTTTCCTAATTAATACATTGAAAAATTTAGATTAATGAGTATAAAATATGAATGAGACTTGTAAAATTCATGTGGCTTTAGTAATGATTAAATTTTTATTCGTATTTTAAAATGGTTTTTCATTATCATCTACAGAATTAACTATTTTCTTTGAATTTTTGTTATTTTTGGTATGGTAAGAAGTTAAAATTATGTTGTGAAGTATTCNATTAAAAAATAATGAATAATGAATAGTAAACAATGAGATAGTAATATTTTTAACATTTTTTAAAAAATAAAGGATAGTTGTAAAATTGAATATTATTATATAAAGAAAATTTTGATTCCGAATAGCTAAAAAAACTCGATCTACTGGATTCAAAAACACATTAAATTATTCAAACAAAAAAAAATGAAAATTTAGTGCTATGTTATTATTATTAAATTCATAATATATAATATTATAAAAACTACTTAAATTATAAATAAAAAAAGACAAATTAATTTCCAAATCAATATATTTTATTATTTTCACATGTTACTAGTATTAAATAAAATTTGTTGACTCACTTATTGGTACCAAAATCAATAAAACACTGAAAAATATAAATTTGGTCAATTCTGACTTATGAGGTGATGTAATTGCAAAGTCAAAAGGAAATAAATTGGCATGTGCTCTCTATATAAAACATTTCAAGTTGCCACCCCAACTTTCTCCAGCTTTCTTTATTTGGCCCATTTATTTCTATAGTTGCTATTTAATCCAGAAAATGTATCAATTGGATTTTGAATGGTTAGTGGATAAGTCAAAGGATACAATGAAGAGAACATAATCTGTCTAAACTTAAATGAATGTCTTGTTGAGTTGAACATTTCAGACAATAAATAACAAATATAATTCTTAAATTGGTGGTGGCGACAGTTTTGTTTAAAATTATTTTTAATATGAAAGCTATATTTGAAAAAATAAAAAGCTATCTAAATAAGTTTTAAAACTAAATTGGTACAATGTTTTATTTATCATAAATACATATATAGTTATATATATAACTTAAATATTGTATATGTGTCTTCAACAAAAAAATATTATAAATGTTCTTATTTATCATAAATACATATATATATAACTTAAATATTGTATATGTGTCTTCAACAAAAAAAATATTGTATGTGTTTTTATTTATCATAAATACATATATACATATATATATATATAGAAATTTAATGTTAGTGAAATTAACTAATTTTATATGTCTATCTAGTGTCCTAAAACGAAATCATCACCACACTAAAATAAACACATAAAAAAAATTTAACTGTAAAAACTAGCAAAAACATAACAAAAAGTTTACTAACAAATGAAAAATTTAGTGGAAGTGTATTAAATTAAAAATTATTTTTGCTTTCTTCTGTAATTTATTTTTAATAAATTTTATTTTAATCAATAATACTAAAAACTAAAATTAAAACTTTTAAATACTAAAAGAATAACATTAATTTTCAATATATTAAATATAAATTTTAACTCAACACTAAAATATATACTTTATCTATATAATAAATAAAATTATAGACAAATTATTCTAAAATTTACTTAATACTAAGAAACATAAAACAAATTTTTTTCTCCTCACATAAACACGTCTCTGTATACACTTATGGTTCAACAAACTTCTAATTTGGTTTTACTACTTCCATCAATCTCTATGATTAATAAATTTTTATTATTCAACACAATAAATTATAAATTCTCAAATCACAACATCACAGCTAGAGAAAAAGGTGGGCCCTCACTGTTCATTAAAATAATTAGTCAAAGAAAGGGTAAAATAGTAAATTCAAATAGGCGGTCAGTTTAAGCCAACGATTAGATAAAAGTCATCGCCGTCTCTTAGCTGTCATAACAACTGTCTAAAACTAAAAACCACATTAAAAGCTTTTCGCTGGGGTAGTTGTATCTTCCCCTCTACATTCACTTATTCGTATATCCAATTTTTTATTTTTAATTAATAAATTTACTATTTTTTATCTATTTTTCAATTTCTTTAGTATACAATCAAAATTCATTTTTATCCATTTTTATTGATTTTTCACTTTTAAATAAAAGTTTTATATTTATATCCATCTTTTCATTTATTGCTATGTTACAACTATATTACAATTTAAAATAGTACAAACAAAAAAATATTTTTATCCAGTTTTTATTTTTAAATAATAAATTGTCTATTTTTAACAATCTTTTTCATTTTTTATGTTACAACTATTCTACAATTTAAAATAGCACAAACAAAATAACTATATTTTTTATCTATTTTTTCAATAAATAATAAATTGTCTATTTTTATGGATCTTTTCATTTTCTTTTATATTGCAGCTATTCTACAATTTAAATTAGTACCAAAAAAATCATTTGATCAAAGTTTTTTTTTTAAATAATAAATTTTCTATTTCTTTCCATCTTTTTCATTTCTTTATATGTTGCAAATATTCTACAATTTAAATAGTACAAACAATAAAAGCCAAAAATTCTTGTACAAAAAAACTATCATAAAATATATATTTTTCCAAAAATACGAATATCCTTGTCAATTTACTACGAATTTATTCTTTTTTGTATTTGTTTTCTTCTTACAAAATTATATATTTTCCTAAAATATTTCCCATTCCCATAACAACATTTATTATTAACCATTAACCAAGTCTCTCTCACAAAAAAATTCCCATTAAATTCCTCCAACTTTTCAGGCCATTTCAGTTCTCATCTTCCTCTCACCTTCTCACACACAAACATTTCTTACACTTCAACAACACTTCTCTTCTCTTACATATCTCCCCAACTCTCATCTCCTTCATCCTCAAACTCACCATGACAAATCAAAACCAACCTAACCGTCCTGTCCCAGTTCATGTCACAAACTCTGAACCAAACCCTAATCCAAACAACCTCCCAAACTTTCTCTTATCCGTTCGTCTCAAATATGTTAAACTAGGTTACCA
>KE159285.1:10703-21640 GCA_000411055.1 Leavenworthia alabamica | reverse complement strand
AAAAAAAAAAAAAAAAAGACCAGTCCAAAGACTTCCACCAATTGTCTTCCTATAAATAGGCCATGCATATAATCTTGTTTTAACCAACATCAAAATATAATTTCTTGATCGCCTGAGCCCTCAGATCGTAATCTGGTTATGGACAAGGTAATGAGAATGTCGTCGAAGAAAGGAGTTGTGGTCTTCACCAAAAGCTCCTGTTGTCTCTGCTACGCTGTGCAGATCCTCTTCCGTGACCTTAGGGTTCAACCAACAATCCATGAGATTGACAACGATCCTGACTGCCGCGAGATCGAGAAGGCCTTAGTCCGTCTTGGCTGCGCCAAC
Source organism: Leavenworthia alabamica (assembly GCA_000411055.1). Lineage (NCBI taxonomy): Eukaryota > Viridiplantae > Streptophyta > Magnoliopsida > Brassicales > Brassicaceae > Leavenworthia > Leavenworthia alabamica. Next base: position 21,313 of record KE159285.1, on the reverse strand, counting down.
GCCGTTCCTGCTGTCTTTGTCAGTGGCAAGCTCGTGGGTTCGACCAACGATGTCATGTCGCTTCACCTGAGTGGCTCTCTCGTTCCCTTGATCAAGCCCTATCAGTCATTTCTTAACTAGAAAAAATAACAGATGCTTATGAAATATAATTAGTATATAATGATTAGATAGTGATAATAAAGATGGATCACACGTAAATGTGTATCAGGTTCTTATTTATAGCTATTTTTTTTATGTATTGTTTAGCTTAATTAATTTGCTAGTTTTGTATTTCCAGCTTAATTAATCAGTGGATGTATTGATGTACGTGTTTATCTATTTCAATGGGAATATTATTTATCATATGTTATATTGTCTTTAGTTTAAATTTTTGTTTAGTTCTTTTAATACTATTGTTACATTATAATCACGGCTGAGTTTAATTAATAATTAACATCAATATGACACCAGAATGTATAACATGCAAAACAAGAAGCATGCATTGATTAGGATTAATTATTTATAAAGTTTGTAAATATCCAAATAAGACAAAGGAACGTCAAAAGATAAAGACTGCAATAATTTACGTTATTTAATTTTGATAATATTGTTGATTAGTGGTTTATATCTTTGAGCTGATGAAATGTTATCCAGTAACATTAATTATGATATAATAAACCAGATGACCATAAACATTTTTCATCCCTCACAATAATGACTCAGTAGAAGAAGATCTTGAGCGGTTCTAGATCAAATATTTGTTATTGTTTGCATCTTTCTCGTGCTACACAACCCAACCATTGAGAAAAATGAGTGAATAATCTCCCAAAAAATGTTACTTTTTATTTGAGGAACACTTATTATATATACACTATACTCGTAAGTCTTGACATTATATCACGATAACATAACATATCTTTCCCCTTTAATTTTTTCATATATGAATTTTATTAGCAAATAATTCTTATGGATTTGAAAAATGAATTGTTCTTACATAAAGATCAATATATATATAATCCAACACACAAAAAATATGTAAAAAACTAGATTAGGTGTTTTTAGGAATGAAATTGAAGAGGAAAAAGTGAATTACTTATATATATAAGTAGTGAACATAATTAATTAGTGGTGAAAAAGGAAAGGAGGATGGATATGTAGAATAATAAGTGTACTTTAACTTCCGACTTCTTTGGGATCTTGCCTTGTCTTTTAGGAATTAGGACGTGTAACAACTAGCTTCACTTGTTGTCTTTGTCGATCCCAAGTATTCTCTTGCCTTATTGGACTGGCGCGTGAGAAAAGCATTACCCTTCTCCAATCCTATAATTCTATTACATATCTTATAAACCTTCCATTTTGTACCAAGCAAAATTATATCAACAGTCTTGCATGTGTTGGATTCTGTTTTGCATCTTTAAAGCAAGTTCTAGACACATTGGTGGTGTTTGAGATTGTGAGATGTCTCCATCAACTGTGCTCTAGGAACATATTCGAAAACTGACAGTTTATAGTGAAGGGTTACATCTTAGTAAAGTGGGATCTTTGAATTTGTTGCACATAAAGCGTTATCCGCATTGAGATGTTTCTTATCGTAGCCTTTAAGTCTATAATTAGTTTAATGGTGTTACAAAACTATAGAATGTTATGTGGGACATTTATTATACACCTGTTGTTTTACTTATCTTGTAGTAAGTTTCTCATGTAAGTATTGTGGGGGCTTATCAGACCCGACGCCTTGTGATTTTGTGATTTATTGTCCTAAGTGCAAAAAAGATTGGTATTCTATTGCCATAAACCCAAAATAATTTGTTATTCAATTTTTGTTATAATTTATTTGGTGTGCCCATTAAAAATATGGATGGGCCTGGCCCCTGGGGCATACTATGAAATAGTCTTGCGCGCTAAAACACTTGTGTATTGTTTGGGCCATTCAAAATCTAGATGGGCCTGGAGTAGAACGCATATATAAAATAATTAATTATCATAAAAGAAAGATGAGGTGGTTTTAATTTCAAGATTATTTCCAATTACATGTCTAGACGGCACCGAGATGATAGGCTCACCATGCCACACTTGTAATTTATGCATGCACGTAAAGTATGTTTATATATTATATTATTAAATAACAGTGTGTATATGATTTGATGAGTGGTGCAAATTTAGACAAGCTAACGCCCATATCTTTGACACTTGTACTTAATTACATAATAGAGTGAATGTTTGGTATTTCACTTTAACTTAATAAACAAAGAGATAACAATTTCCACAAGACTTGAAAACTATGAAACAAAAATATGTAGTATATCATTCACAAAACATTACTAATTGTATATAGAGAGACATACGCAGTCGCCCTTCTAGAAGTTGAAGCCCACAATCTTGTCCTTATTTTGTTTATATTATAAATAGACAACAACTTTATAAAAGTGCATGCCCAAGAAATCTGATCTAGCAACGTTATCTTCTTCTTTTTATTAATTTGTGTGTTTTTGTTATTTCCTAAGAAGAAGAAGAAGAAGTTGTGATATCATTTCCCAAGAACAAAATCAAATTATGAACACGAAGAATAACGTTGTGGATTCGGGCGAAACCCACAACGGCAATGATGAGTCAAGGAGTAGTTCAACGGGTTTAGAACGGGTAGAGAAGGAAGAAGAAGTAGAAGAGGTGAAAGCCGGAGAGAAAAAGAAGAAGGATGAAGGAGAGGTGAGTAGTTATGGGAAAGAAGGTGAAATTATAACCGTTGATTCGTCTTTGACAAGAAATAATGAAAGGGAGATTGAAAAAAATCGAAGGTTTTGGGAATCTTGTTTCGCTTCTTAGTATATTGTTTTGGAACAAAATATCTCCCATATATATATTATTATTACTAGCTATACATTAAATTCGAGCTATGTGTTGTATGTGTGAATGCATTGTAATACCAGAATGATATATTTAAACGAATTTCTTTGAACAAGGTTAGGGACGGAGCATTCAATAAATTAGTCCAGTGAATTATTGACCATATTGGGCTAACTAGAAAGGCCCATTAAAACTAAATGGGTACTAATAAGAAGCCTGAAAATAGAAGACGTAAAAATTCGTAATTTTATTGACCATAATTAAGAGGCTATTTCCGGAATCTCTTATCTCAGAAAACAACACAACCCCTTTTGTCGCCACATGCCATTGCGTTTCACATCTTGCATTCACATTTATTCATTAGTTTATATTTATAATTTAATAACCTCTTTCTCTCTCTCCCCCATCATAATTCATAAGTCATTTACAAAACAAGATCCAAAACTTTATGATAATTTTTTTTTAAAGCTGAATAACCATACTTTACATATTATATCATTAGATGATGAACCTGCAACCAAATGACATCTCTTTGTTTGTAAATAAAAGATACCAAAAGCAATCATTTTTGTCACCCGCTCTTGAAGCGAAGGTCCTCCTCATGTGAGTCTGACTCTGAGTCATCCTAATTCTTCTCTTTTATTTACCTAACCTACATATTAAATTGTAGACAAATCGAACTTGAGAAGAGGCAAATCAAATGGACATCATTTGTAATGTCACAAAATGTCAATAATGAATAGTTGTATCAGAATGGTGGTCAAAAAGGAGAGAGCGTGTCAGGACTGGCGTGGCATTTATATATTTTTAATTAATCAGCCGACTGAAATAAATACTAAAATAGAGAAAAAGTAGGACCCACAGTAAAAATAACTGGAGCCATTTGTCACCGTCGGATCAGTTATTTCATCTTCAATCTCTCTCACCTTTGACTCTCCTCTTTGTTTCATTGTACTTCCTCTTCCCCTTGCCTATCTTTTATCTTTAAAAAAAAAAAAAAGCTCCTTCTTCTTACTCATTTTCTTCTTAATTCATTCTGGTGAGCTTTAATTATGGCTGGTGATAACCAAGTCAACCTAAACGACTGCAAGGTACTTTTAATTTCCCAGATTTTGGTTTTACTTGTTAAAATCAAATACGTCCCATCGATCTTTAAAATGTTTTTGTATTTTGTTGTTACTGTAGAGAGTAGTCCCACTGAATACATGGGTCCTCATTTCTAATTTCAAGCTTGCTTACAACATCCTTCGTCGTCCCGACGGCTCTTTCAACCGTCACCTTGCCGAGTTTCTTGACCGCAAAGTTCCCTCCAACTCTTTCCCTATCGACGGTGTCTTTTCCTTTGATCACGTCGATTCTACCACCAACCTTCTCACCAGAATCTATCTACCTTCTTCTCTCTTCGATCACAAACCTCACGGAACCCTCGATCTAACCACACCTCTCAGCACAACTGACATCGTTCCTGTTTTGATTTTCTTCCATGGAGGTAGCTTCACTCATTCCTCTGCCAATAGTGCCATCTACGACACTTTTTGCCGCCGTCTTGTTACTATTTGTAGCGTTGTAGTTGTCTCTGTTGATTACCGGAGATCGCCTGAGCATCGCTACCCTTGTGCTTACGATGATGGTTGGAATGCTCTCAAATGGGTCAAATCCAGAATTTGGCTTCAGAGTGGTATAGATTCCGATGTTTATGTTTATTTGGCTGGCGATAGTTCAGGTGGCAACATAGCTCACAATGTCGCTGTCAGAGCTACGAAACATGGTGTCAAAGTTTTGGGTAACATACTTCTTCATCCAATGTTTGGTGGACAAGAGAGGACTCATTCTGAGAAGACTCTTGATGGTAAATACTTTGTCACTATTCAAGATCGAGATTGGTATTGGAGAGCTTATCTACCTCAAGGTGAAGATAGAGATCATCCTGCTTGTAATCCCTTTGGTCCTAGAGGTCAAAGCCTTAAAGAAGTCAACTTTCCCAAGAGTGTTGTCGTCGTGGCTGGTTTAGATCTTGTTCAAGATTGGCAATTGGCTTATGTAAATGGGCTTAAGAAGACTGGTCACCATGTTAATCTTTTGTATTTGAAGCAGGCTACGATTGGCTTCTACTTTATACCTAACAATGATCACTTTCATTGTCTTATGGATGAGTTGAAAAAGTTTGTGCATTCCATAGAGGATAGTACTCGAATCAAGTCAACTCCTTTGCTTCTTACCCCTTAGCAATAACAAGGGCTGGTCATGTTGTTTTTGTCTAGGATGGGTTTTTGTATAGTTTCCACAAGTATTGTTTTTGTGTGTGTGTGTTCATTGGTCTCATTAAGCATAATATGTCTGGCTTAATGTGAGACCCTGAAGCAAATACCATTTCGGTTATATGCATCTTTTGGTTTAGGGTTAAACCGGGACATGGTACTTTGTTTGCGTACTAGTCTGGGTAGACTTTAATGGGTTCTAGAGTACATAGGGTAAAATACAAGACAATTAATGTGTCTTCAACATGTTGTGAAAAAAACTTATCCTTGGTATGGATTTGTATGTTTATATTACCTTTGGTATTCTCATGCTATTAATAGAAAAAAGTATGTCCTTCTTGTTTTTTTAAACCTTTTTTTCTTTCTTAGTCTCACAACTTGTAATTACCCAAGCATTTGCCCTATTTTGCTTCATTTGTGAACAAAAAATAGAAAGAAAGATCCAAAGATGTAAGTGAAAACCCTAGAGAGACATGTGGCAATGGAAAGAGGAAATAAATGTGAGAGTGGAGAAGAGACAAGTGTTGTGTGTGCATTAGAGGCAAAAGCTTCATAATGCCAAAACCAATTCCCCCATCCACCCAAATGTGAAAAATAATGATGATTGGACAAAAATGTCAAAATCAACACTCGTTTTTTAATTTATTATAAAAAAGTAGTTTTATTTTTTCTTTGGCATCTTTTGCCAATTGCTTCTTATATATATGTGCATGTATTTTATATGATATTTTCGGTATTTCCTTGTTGTAGAACTTTGGGAGGATCAACATGGACCCCCTCTTTGAGAAAACAATCTCTTTTGTCTTCATATGTTTGTTTCTATATATTTCTTTATAAAATACTACTATTTATAATGTCTTGTTTTTATTATATAGTATTTATTTTTGTGGAAGCCAAGTGGTAGAAAAGGTCTTTTATTTTGTTGGTGCTCTAAACAAGTATTAGTGATAGAAGATATAAAAATAACATTTTACAGGCAACTTCTTGTTTTGCATATAATATTATTTTCCAGATTGAAATTTGAGTTTTTAATCCTTACATCTTTCAAAATTAGTTTTATCATTTTTGTCAAAGTATATGTGTTTATGACCAAACTTTTGGCTCATTGATGCGTGCGAGACAAAGACTCTCGTTTGTCTTGGCAATTACTTGGGGGAGGGAGAGTGTCGCTTTTTTAATAAATTTTGTCTGAATATTTACTAATGAAAAAAATCAATGAATGCTCTCATTTAGTTTTGTTGTCTTTAATTCGGACAAAGAATACTTTAAGTAAGTTATGGTGATTTATCGACATATTCTGATTTCTCCATAATTCATTAATTTGTCGTTTAGAATAGTAAGATTATTTATTTTGTCAATGGAGTGCCTTTGTCGTTTGTGGACTAAATTCAATGCTACAAGCTTTTAATATTCATTACCTAACTAACTTTGTGCTTTGATTTCTTTGAAAAAGTTTATCAACAGTTCATGTCTATTACTACTTTTCTCTACTTCACATTGGAACAGTTTACAACTATTTGGTACACAATAAATACAAGAAAATACCAAATATCATCTAGCTAATGATACATCAAACTCGATCAAACAAAATCAGTGTTAAACCTAAGGCAACTATTATAAAGACGATTTGGTTTATTTTTTGGTATATACATAACGTGTAAACTTAAAATTAGGAAAAAATCTTTCAGATTATAACTCAACTATCTTGCTGACTACATATTATTAAATTATAACTCAAACCTAATAGGATGATATATTTTAATTTTGTATATCACAAATAGGAAAACGTATAAATAATGGAGTAAACTATTAACTAAATTGACGAGATAAAGGGATAAAGTCAGATTCTAAAGCAAAGCTACCTATGAATCGAAAGTGTTANAAAAAAAAAAAAAAGTGAGAGAAGAAAAGACAAAAGCATTGAACGTAACGACGATGTTTTTGTCTTTATTAGCCTAAAGCTAAGCCCAAATCTTTCATCTTGAAAGCCTCAACTCAAACTCTAAACCTTACAAATCAGTGACCACCATTAAAAATACTATTTTCTGATTCATCATCATGTTTTCATCTGTCTTGTCTCTTGTTAGCTATAACTCACATGAATGAATCCAGACTGCATGTCGTTTAATGGTCTAACCGAAGACAATTTGCATTACGGGGTTTCTCATGAACCATACATCATCCGTCTCAAGGAATTGGAGGGATCTTTTTGGGCCGTATAAATGGGCTTTAGAGTACTGGTTTAAGCCAGGAGAGAATTAGCATATTAAAACCCAAGGACCCAATCATTATTAATAGAATGTGAAAACTAGTAAGAAAATCTGATTCAATACGTTAAAATGGTTCGATGTGCTATGTACGTATTTTCCCAATAAATTCACACTTAAAAAGTTTTTAATTGCTGCCATTATGATAGAAGCTAATGCGGTAATTAAAGGACATTGATCCATCCTTGTGGTACAGGTTGCTAATGTGAATTGCAGCAACAAAGGGAATAGTTGCCGTGTGATGATGAAAAGTTAATATCAGTTTAGTTTAACTATCATAGATCGATGGTAATTATATATCAACCACTTAAAGACAGAGTGAGTTTCTTTAAATTTAAGATTATATTCTACTACACAATTGCCACAACAATCAATCTTGCAAAAGAATCATCAGTACTAAACACACAAAAATCCTATTTTACTCTTGCCTCATGATAAGCGTGTTGTTGTTGTTTGAGCGCAGACTGAGTTGGTTTTATCGGCCACTCGATCTGGAAACTGTGATTGTTATGTTTCTCTAACTGACAACACTGTGTGTGAAACGTTTGAGGATCCACTTGAAGCTTGAAGTCAAGGGTGAACAGGAAGGTCATCTCCAATCGGTTTAACTCTCTTGTGCTCACACCTCCCACTCTGGCGTAGTATGCATTGTTGAAATATCTGCAGAGATCAATGAACAGCATCAGATCAGCTATAAACATCTCAAAAGCAACAAAAAACAACATACCTATCATCGAAGACTTTAGCAGCTAACATGACACTTGTTATGATAAGGCGGTGAACATTAAGAGGGTTTATATGAGCTCGAGTCTTGTTGAGAAACTTATCAATGTAGATACGTGAAATGACAAAGCAAGAGGGGCTGCAGGAAGAGTATTTGAAAATGCGATCCAAATAGTGTCTAATGCTAATCTCAGGTGGAGATCTGCCGTCAAACACTGTCACAGAATCTTCTTTTTTTATATCATCAATCAATAATAACAAAGATCTCTCCAGAGATGAAGCGAGGCGTGAGAGAACCGTTGGTGATTTTTTCAATCGTTTCTCCTCTATTATAAGCCCTAATCTGAGGTACACATCCGAATCAATGAAACCTGCATCGTTTGCGAGTGTCTCCATTTCTCAGGTGAATCTACAAATTACAAATTGACACTTGGTGAAACCTAAATCATCTCTACCTACCAAAAATTGTGAGAAAACTTACGTGGAAGTAAAGAGATGTTTCTTTTTATCTCCTGTGCTTCTCCATTACGAAGAGGAAGGAGTAAGTTTCCATTTTTGTGTTTATTTATCTTAATTAAAACAAAATATGGAGGGACAGTTCACCGACGGCGAGTCCACCTGGCAGTGGTGGCCCACTGTCCTTTTTTCATTATTATTGCTTCAATAATTCACACGCATAATTGAACTGAAAGAAGGCTGGGCTTTACAAAATACACCATCTATAAATAAAGTCTCTTAACTGGGCTTTTAAATGGGTTACATTTCTCTCTAGTTAAGGGCGTTATTGTCATTTTCTTAGATAGAATTAACCCTAATCTTCATAGATTGGGTCTCTCCCTCTCAAATGGTACTTTTTTCTTCCCTTTTTTTGGGGTTGGTAAAGTTAGCGTTTTGAAATTTGATATTTAAAAAAAAAAAAAAAGCATCATTGCCTCCCAATTATTATTAATAATAATGATTTTCTCAAACTGCTTCTAATTCACGCTTATCTGAAAAAACTTTATACATCTTCAAATCTCCGTCATTAGCAAATAGAGAGATCCATTTTCAATCCGCTGAGAAAAGGAGGTAAGTATAACCCTAAAACCAGCAGTCCAAATTTTGCTAACTAGCAGTCCAAATTTTGCTGTTTCGATTTTGGTTTTGAGGCATTTTTGTTTTATATCTTTGGTAGATTTTTTTTAAGATGAGTTTTGGAGCATTTTCTGAAATAAAAATGCAATCTTCTGTGAGACTAGGCTGTTTTGTATCTAACAATATGAATGTAACTATATTCTTATACATATATATCTTCATTTTAGATTGAATCGACATGGTAACCTTTTATTTATTTATTTATGAATATTAGTATGACTAATGTTTTCCTCGTCTTGAATCCATGTAGAATGGATACTTCAGTGAAAACCACGCAGAACCGTGTTATGTCAGTGAAGATGTGGCCACCGAGTAAGAGTACAAGACTGATGCTTGTTGACCGGATGACCAAGAACATAACCACCCCTTCCATCTTCTCCAGAAAGTATGGTCTTTTGACTGTCCAAGAGGCTGAGCTAGAGGCCAAGCGTATTGAAGACTTGGCTTTTTCAACTGCCAACAAACATTTCTATAACGAACCTGATGGTGATGGAACTTCTGCTGTTCAAGTTTATGCTAAAGAATCCAGTAAGCTTATGCTTGAAGTCATCAAAAGAGGTCCACAGGATGAATCTGAGGTTGATGTCAAGAATACTGGTGATATCTTATTTGATATATCTGGTGGGCGTAGAGCATTCATTGATGAAGAGGAGGCACGTGAACTTTTGAGGCCTTTAATTGAGCCTCATAATTCCTACACCAAAATCCGTTTCAGCAATAGGAGTTTTGGCTCCGAAGCTGCCAAGTTTGCTGTGAGCGTTTTGTCTTCCATCAAGGATCAGCTTACGGAAGTGGATCTCTCGGACTTTGTTGCAGGAAGACCAGAGGCAGAAGCACTTGAAGTTATGGCTATGTTTTCATCTGCTTTGGAGGGTTGTATGCTAAGGTATTTGAATCTTTCCGATAATGCTTTGGGAGAAAAAGGAATTAGAGCATTTGGTGCTCTCATCAAGTCTCAGAATGACTTAGAGGAGCTTTATCTGATGAATGATGGCATTTCTGAGGATGCTGCACGAGCAGTTTGTGAGCTACTCCCTTCTACTGACAAAATCAGGGTGCTTCAGTTTCATAACAACATGACTGGGGATGAAGGAGCCATTGCCATTGCAGAAATAGTGAGGCAGTGTCCATCTTTGGAAGATTTTCGGTGTTCATCTACAAGGATCGGTTCAGATGGTGGTATTGCGCTAGCTGAGGCACTTGAATTTTGTAGCCATTTGAAGAAACTTGATCTTCGTGACAACATGTTTGGAGTAGAAGGTGGAATTGCCCTGGCCAAGACTCTTTCAGCGTTGACTGATTTAACTGAGATCTATATGAGTTACTTAAACTTGGAGGATGAAGGAACTGAGGCACTTTCTGAAGCTCTACTTAAGTCTGCCCCTTGTCTTGAAGTTCTAGAATT
>KE159284.1:99470-117529 GCA_000411055.1 Leavenworthia alabamica | reverse complement strand
CGGTTCGGTTCGGTTCGGTTTTTCTTCGGTTCGGTTCTTTGGTTCCGTGTATTTAATGAGTTTTAAATAATTACAGAGCCAATGACAATATCCGATTTCATGTAGAAAACAAATACACAGTAAATCGGAAAGGAATCACCACTAGGAGCGAACTTTAACCGGCAGTATACCGGACGTTTAATCGGCAAATTTATCGACAAACCGATGAAACACCAAACCTATGACGGACGATGATCGGACAACTATATATATACAAACAAAAGTAGGGTGAGGAAAAAAAACGTAAAATATGATATGTTTTAGTAAAGTGTCGCCGGCAAAAACTTTAGTAAAGTGTCGCCGGCAAATTTGCCGGAAATCTCCCTTGAAAGAATTCCGGTCAACCAGTTGTAATGTAAACGTAAATAACGTAAAAGTTCTTTAACCTTTTTTTGGTAAATAATATACGGTATTATTTCCTAACTATATGATATGTTTTATTATTAGTATCATATGATAGAAACTTTTATAAATTGTTTAACAAAAACGTGTTATGAGCGTACATCTACAATACAGATTAAAGCTAAAATTAAATATATTATATTATTTTTAACAATATGATATGTTTTATTATTAATGCCATCTGATATACGACCTTTTATAAATTGTTTAATAAAAACGTGTAATGCTCGTATAGGTACACTACATATTAAAATCAAAATTCAATATACGATATTATTTCTTAATTATATGATATGTTTTATTATCAATGTCATATGATATGATAGGAACTTTTATAAATTGTTTAACAAAAACATCTACAATATAGATTAAAGCCAAAATTAAATATACATATTATTTTTTAACTATATGATATGATTTATTATTAGTGTCATATGATGGAACTTTTATAAATTGTTTAATAAAAACGTGTTATGATCGTACATATACAATACAGATTAAAGCCAATATTAAATATACGATATTTTAACTATATAATATGTTTTTTTATTACTGTTAACTTTTATAAATTGTTTAACAAAAACGTGTAGTGCGTTGTCACTACTCTGCATTATCTCAAATTATATATTATCTATATAATAATAAAATATAAGATAAAATAACAGAGCTTGCTTCTATATATGACCACATCTCCACTAACCTATAATCCCAAGAACACCTTCAATATTTCAAAAGATCAAGATCTTGAGATGTCAGGAGTATGGCTGTTCAAAAACGGCGTCGTTCGGCTAGAGCAGAATCATGATCAGAACATAAACCGAAAGGTTCTGGTTCATGTTCCAAGCAACGAAGTCATTACCTCTTACACACTTCTTGAGCAACATCTCAGCGAACTTGGCTGGAAACGTTACTATGAGGATCCTGATCTCCTTCAGTTCCAGAAACCATCTAAAGATCACCTTATCTCACTCCCTATTAATTTCCTGAACTTCAAAGCGATACATATGTACGATATCGTCGTCAAGAACGAGAATACGTTCGAAGTTACGGATATAGTCAAGGATATGTAGCCATGTTTTTTTCTGGGTTTTCTTGTGTGTCGTTTTGATGGATCTCTTGGCATGGATTGATAAGTTTGTGTGTGTGTTTTTATTTTATTTTATGGTGTATGTATCGAATTAATCGTATGTGTATTTTAATATTTTAATAAAAACCATGTGTATGTTTAAGCAGAGGCGTGCTACTTTACATTATATAAGAGTTTATTATGACTTATAAATTTAAAAAACATGACATTTCAAAGTTATTGTTCGTTTCAATTTATCATAGTTTTTAGTATGATGTTTTTTAGTTTAGTCATACGAAATAAAAAAATTTTAAAAAAACAGAAATTATTTAAAAGTTAAATAGGAAAACAAAAAAATCTCAAATAAAAAAAAAAGAAATTAGAATTTTAAACTTATAACTATATTTTATAAATTTATAATATCTTTTTTTATTTATATTTTGTAACTAAAAAAATAAAGAATTTTAATTTATTTAAATTTATTTTTCATCAATATCAAAATTTGAATTATTTATTAGTTATTATGTTCATAAAAAGAAAACTAATTAAAATTATAATTTTTGAAAATTATATTAATTTTTTTTATAAAAAAATATTAAAAACTCAGTTTTAAAACTGGTCTTAGTCTGTTCAGAACCTAGACACGGCTGTGGTTTTAAGATATAATCTGCAATTATTAAGAATTTATTTATTACATTTTTAATAGAATATAGTTATTTTACCAATTAATTTGTTGACTTGGTAACATTTAAGTTGATATAACCAAGCATATATAAATGAATGCAATTTTGAGTGGCCTCAATTTTCATGTATTTATTTTTGTGTGAGCATCTTGACTTTTGGTGTTCTCTTAATTTTCAATTTCAATTTCCACAAAGCACTAAAGAAAAAGATAAAGGGAGTCATTTCTTTAATGCATCGCATCACTTTTGAGGCAACTTGTTTAGAAACGATTCTTGTAAAAATTTAAACAATCTTGCATAAGATACATTTTACTATGGATAAAAACAAATTTAGAAATGTCAAAATCCATGGATTGACCCAGTCTATCTTTTATTTTAATGGGTTTGAGTTAGAACCTTGTGTTCATATAAATAAATAAATTCTCATGGACCAATTTGTATAAACATCACAATTTGTATACTTTGTTCCCAATGAGGACATCTTGGCCTAACTTGGATTTCACATTGACTTGTTGTCGTAAAGGATTTTTGAGGTCAACTTTCAACAAACACCACTGCTAATGCTATATTTAACTTGTTGACATTTCATATTAAAATTACTCTTACAACATTTTGCAATTTGCATCATAAAAATCATGGAGCAAACAACCTTGAAAAATGAGTTAATTGGGTGAATCATCATCATGAAATGTTATTTCATTAAACCGAACCGACAACGACAAGAGTCACAAAAAGGGCAAAATAATGTAAAAACGTCTGCTTTAATTTATAATGATGCTTATCATAGAAGAAGAACGTTGACGAAGATCAGCTTTTTTATTAAATCTTTCTTTACCAAGTCAAATCATTTTCAATCACAAACCAAAAAGAAACTCTCAAATCTGCAGCAAACGTATCAAGGGTCATCTTGGATTTTCCCAGAAAACTATCAATGTCGACCCTTTTCATTTCTACCTTTATTAGGTTAATTTTTTTCCAGAAATTTCCCTTTTTTTAGTTTCTTTTTTGAATTCAATTGATCTTTTTCCTTATTCTTTTGAGGTTTTTGAATATTGATAAAAGGGGTTTTGGAAACTATTTGAAAAATTGATTTTATAGCTTGTAGAAGAAACGAAACCCTAGAAAAAAATGACTCCGACTCCGAGGACGACAACAACGACGGTCGATGATCCGGGGCAAATTAAACGTGCTCTAATTGATGCTTCTGCCGGTGCTATCTCCGGTGGTATTTCTCGTACCGTTACCTCTCCTCTTGATGTTATTAAGATTAGATTTCAGGTTTAGCTTCTTCTTTTTTCTCTTATTACTCATAAAGTTTTGATTTTTTATTTTGCTTTAGCTGATGACTTATTTGAATTGGAATCATAGTTTCTTTCCTTATTAGATTTGTAGCTTACAAAGTTATTAGCTTTAACCATCTTATATGTGATGGCAGGTTCAATTAGAACCGACAAGTTCATGGACTTTAGTTCGTGGAAACTTATCAGGACCTTCTAAGTATACTGGAATGGTACAAGCAACTAAAGACATATTTAAAGAAGAAGGCTTTCGGGTTTGTCTCTTTAACACTTACCAAAACCACTCTGAGTGTTTTAGTTTTCAGCTCTATGGCATTAGCTTTATGGAGATTTTGTTCTCTGTTCTGGTGTTTGTTGTTTTGTTTTTGTCAGGGGTTTTGGCGTGGTAATGTGCCAGCTTTACTTATGGTCATGCCATACACTTCAATTCAGTTTACAGTATTACATAAGTTGAAATCTTTTGCGTCGGGTTCTACTAAAACAGGTAATGAGTCTACTGAGTTAACATTGTGGTCTCTCTAGGTTGTATTAGTTGAATGTGTGTGTGTGTTTAAGATAGCTTTTGTAACTGTTAGAACTCAGAATCTGGAGATCAATGTGTGTTCCTTACTTGTTTACTGGTTGTAATCTTTTGAAATGCAGAGGATCATATACATTTGAGTCCTTATCTATCATTCGTCAGTGGAGCATTAGCAGGATGTGCTGCTACATTAGGGTCTTATCCTTTTGATCTTCTAAGGACAATATTGGCTTCACAAGGAGAGCCTAAGGTTTGTTGCTTTAACTTATAAACCCTGTAATATTCATGCTTAAGTGAGACATTGTAACCATATAGAGAGTATTGTGTACAGGTGTATCCAACAATGAGATCTGCATTTGTTGATATTATCAAATCTCGAGGCATAAAAGGATTGTATAATGGATTAACACCAACACTTGTTGAGATTGTACCTTATGCTGGTCTACAATTCGGCACTTACGATATGTTTAAGCGTTGGATGATGGTAAGAGAGCATTGGAATATTATCTCTTCTATGTCATGTTCTCTTAAAAAAACCAGATTCATTTGATATTTTCATCAGGACTGGAACCGGTACAAGTTATCCTCGAAAAACCCGATCAACGTAGACACCAACCTATCTAGCTGCCAGCTCTTTGTTTGTGGGCTTGCAGCAGGAACTAGCGCAAAACTTGTCTGTCACCCTCTAGATGTGGTCAAAAAACGATTCCAGGTTAGTTAATCTTTACCTAATCAAGTAGGGCTGAGCATTCGGGTAAACAGGTCGGGTTTGGGTAAAACTCATTCAGGTTCGGGTATTCGGGTACGGATTTTCGGGTTTAAGAGTCTAGCACCCAATGGAATAATTTTTTGGATTCGGATTGGATGTTTCGGATAGGTTATTTTGTCCAGCGCTAACCTAATGGATTCAAATAGTAAAAGCTTTTATAAACTTCAAATGTTATTGTTGTTAGATTGAAGGTTTACAAAGACATCCTCGATATGGAGCTCGAGTAGAGAGACGAGCATATAGAAACATGTTCGATGGACTTAAACAGATTCTATTAGCTGAAGGATGGCATGGTTTGTATAAAGGCATTGTACCATCAACTGTGAAAGCTGCTCCTGCTGGTGCTGTTACCTTTGTTGCTTATGAGTTTACTTCTGACTGGTTGGAATCACTTTCTTCTTAGAGTTTTTACTCTTCTTCAATATTTTTACTGTTTTTACCATTTATTTATAGGCTCAAGGTCCTTATTCACGAGTGTATTAAGTTATTATATTATATGATCACTGATCATTTTTTTGAATTATATTATACATTGTAAAGTTAAAATGCCTTTACTGTTTAGAAGCATTGTTGAACTCATTTGTTATGTTATGTTTATAAGCAGTAGCTAACCCATGACTATTTTTGTATGAGATTAAAGCACAGTAAAAAAAATTAAAAAAACTTCTTAAGTAATTTTAAAAATTTTACAAAAGTTAGGTAATAGGATTAAGCTTTTGCATAAAACTAGAGTGGTCAATTATTTAATATAAATTAATAGTTTTATTTATTTATTATTTATATATTTTATTTAATATTTGGAACAAAAAATGTGTTTAGTTCATATGGATAATAGAAATACAGTATATGGATGTTTTGTGACTAAACATATAGATTTTTTGGTTTTTGATTTTAACAAAAAATCTTGATATATTTTGTTTATTAAAAGATTAAAATATACAAATGATCTCTTTCTACAAAACCAGAAGTTGAATTAGAAATAACTAATTTCTCACATAAAAAATTATGATATAAATTAGCTACATGACAAAAGTTAGTCTAGTATTGGCCAAATAAATAAAATAGGATGGTTGATAATTAAAATGATTTTTTCCATAATATAATTATATTTAGAGAAATATGATATACTTCTATAATGAATATTTGTCAAATAACACAATATCATTATGATAAATAAATTTTTTTTGCAATATATGATACCACCAATAAATAAATATCTACAACATTCTGCAATTTTTTAAAAATTGTTTTGTAACCTCAGGAATTTGAACTTTAGAGCTCGTGTAGATGGATTAAACCCTTAATCACTAAAATAAAATTTAGTGGACGATAATTTAACGGTTACATAGACATAAGTTTTAGAAAACGGATAATTTTACATTTAAAATATAAAAACTACAACCTAATTGGTCAGTAATTCTATATCATATAAAATTATTTTTTGAAATTGAATAATTTACATTTATTTATAAAATTTGAACGATAAGTATAATTTAAGAAACATAAAAAAACTGTAAATATATACAGTTTATTATGTTTTCATCTTAACTCTTATAGGTTTTTAAAAACGTTTTCCAAAGATTCATGATATATATGTTTTATGAAAAGGAAAAACAGAATTAAAAACAAATAATAGCAAATATATATATAAGGAAGAAAATCTTCTTAAATAATATCAATATGGTCATAAATCGGAATACATGATATTGTTCATTCTATGTAATCTAAGCAATACAACACTTCAAAGACCAAAAGAGATTTATACCCTTTTTCCTAGTCCTTAGGAATGCATAACAAATCATAGAACATAATTTTCAACTTTATTAATCCAAACCATCATATGTTGTATATAATAAAAACCATGAAATAAAAAAGATACAAACATTATTTTAAAGATTGCTAATCCTTTGTTATTACGAGCGCTCCTGATTCAACAGTTTTGATCTTCTCTATAATGATTTTGAGTTTTTTCTCAATCACCTCGGTTGCTTTGGTTAATTCTTCCGAATAATCATCATCAATAGTTAGATCATTAAACGTAGCCATCATCCCAAGTTCCATCGAGCGTCTATAAAATCGCTCTTTTTCCAATTTCTTCTCTGCCTCTTGGATCATCTTGTTCATGAGATCCGTCTGATCCATCATATATTTTGTTTGTTTCTCCATTGGAAGTTTGCTTAACCTGTTAAGAAGAGAACGAACCTCATTACGGTTAGGCCAGAGTTCAGGACCTTCTTTATATTCGCTATAGATGATAGCACACGCCGGTATACCACAAAGAATGGTCAATTCATTGAGTTTTTTCAATAAACCATCTTGACGTTTTCGAAATGTAACTCGACGAGTGGCATTGTCAGAAATCAATTGGTGTGTAACTTTTCTTCTACCCATGGTGAAAAAAAAGATGAAGGAGATATGATTTGTGTGGTTTTAGAAACTCGATGGATGAAATGTTATATAGAGAGTTTCTAACTTTAAAGGCCAAAAATAATTTTTGAACAAATTATAGAAAGTTGTTTAAATTAAAAATAATATAAAGTCATACAAAAATACCTATAAAAGATTTCTAAATAAGAAGATATCTATCAAAAGTGTTTAGAATTTATTTTGTGCATTGTGTTGGTTGGTCTAATGAAACACATATTAGGAAGATAATATTGGCCAAATTAATGTTTCCAGATTCCATCGTTTGACCATATCTCATTTTGTTTTTATCTTAGACTAATTAGAAAATGATCTGATGAGTTGTACTTGCATACACATATTTTTAGTGAAAATTGTAGAAAAAGCTTTTATTTTAAAAAAAAGAAATAAAAATATCAATTTTTAAAATATCATTTAAATCATACGCGTTTGTGTTGATTTTTAAAATTAATCCTAGGCAAACAGATCAAATTGTTCGGATTGACAAAAATTGACGTATATTGGATTTAGGTTAATCAAATATAGGTGAATAAATTAACTGGTATAATTTTATTTCTAATTCGGATTTTGGATAAGATCATATTAGTTTAAAATAATCAATTTATTCGGTTTGTTTGGATTATTCGGATTAAAATTTGATTTCTGAGTTAATATTACTCCTGATTTCAAAAGAATGTCTTTTACACATCTTTCACATATTAAAAAACATGAAAAAAATTCTATACCCTTTATTAGTACACTAAACATAATTTTTCTTTGTAATTAATAACTTTAAATAGTAGGGATAAAAATAGGACTTAATGTACAAATTTGTATTGAAAACATAAAATAACATTACTTTAGTAACAAAATTTTAGTGTTAGAATGACACTCTTTTGAAAACGGAGGGAGTATACAATTTTCATAAAATAAATAGAATAAATAATTTTTTTTATCCGATTCGTCTGAGAATTTTTTGCATGGATACGATCCGAACCGATTAGTCCAAAAAACATTTTGGTTTATCCGGTGAATTTTAAAATTTTTGAACAACCCGATTACCGAATAACCTGATCCTTCAATCCGATTAACCCATTTGACCAGAGTGATTTAAAATAATACCAAAGTATTCATTAACTGGTTATTTTAGTTCAGACATAAATTAGTTAATAGAAAACTGAAATAATGTTAACTATTAGTTTGTGTCTTGTTAAGGGTAAACCAACAACATTTTTGTTGGACAAAATAATTTGGCTGAAAATTTTAAAACAAAAATTTTAAAACTTTTTTAACAAGTAAACTACAAGAGATATGTGATCACTCCAATACCATATTTTATATAACTAAAAACGAATTCTTCAAGATTCTATAAATTTTAGATATTTTTCAATTTCAATACTAAAATTTCAATTTTGAAAGTCAAGAGGAGATTTTCTTTGGTTTGGCTTGACCTCATCTTCTTCTTTCTCCTCTTCTACTTGATGGTATTGATTTTCTTCCATTACATGTTATCTATACATACAAAAGTGACTATGAACTAGATTAACTTTCAATAAGTGAGTGCCCAAAACAACTTGAATATTCAACTCTTTCACATAGAATTAGAATGGAAAGGGTATGAACATATTTATACCTTCACTTGAAGACCAAGAGAAAGAGAGAATATGTGTTGTTTGATGAGAAGATGAGTTTAAATGGGGAAGTGTGAGGATGAGAAGTAGAAGAGAGATCAAGTTAAGGTGTTGTTTGAGGAGAGTTGGAAAATGTGAGTGGATTCATTAATGTTACTATTAAGTGTTCTTATTCATTAGTATGGGAGCTGCAGCTGTTTTTGTTGTTGATGACTCTTATACAACACTCAAGTGGCTGATGGTAGCCCTGGACAAAAAAAACTAACCGGAAGTATCCGATCAGAACTCGATCCGAAAAACATTACTCAAATTCAAAACATTATTTCATTGGATACTACACTCCTAAGCCCAAAAACACGTACCCGAATCTGAACTCATCGGCTAAAACCCAACATCTAATTATATATATATATAAATAATTAAATTATTCTAAAACTTTTAATTATATTTATAAAAATTTAGTTAAATTTTTTTTAATTTAATTATAATTTTTTTTTCAATATTTCCTTACTCGAAACCAACCCGTACTCGAATCCGAACCCGACAAAATTATACCATTGGATATTGAACACCTAAACTCAATATACCCTAACCGAATAGGTTTTATCCGAACCCAACCCACTAACCCGAATGTCCCGCCCTAGCTAATGGTAACAGTCATTAGAACAACATAGAAGCAATTGAGTTCTTTCACAATGAAAAATTCAATCAGTGTTCTGTGTCTTGAAATCAACTACGACGGTTCCACATTAACAAAGAGTATCTAAAATAATAATAAAAAAAAGTTACATGATCCTTCTTCTCAAACAAGTCTTGACATACAAAATAATATCAACACTTCAAATCTCATTCTCCATCTTCTGGACCTCCACCTGGCACCAGCTACATCACAATTCACAACATTTTCAAAACCAGTCTCTTTACTAATTTGATCAAATGTTTATATCAATTATCAAGTCACTTTTGATCTCATGAAACATAGATAAGAAAAAGTGTTTTTAGACTTACAATAGCTATGTTATTACCATTGAGCAGAATCTGATCAAGCTTTGTAACACGTCTTCCTTCTGCTGTAATCTCACTGCACAATGATAGATACACTTAGTTAATACTTGAAGATCCTATCTCAAACGCAACAGAGGTTTAAAGTGTTATAAATCACCACAAACAAGCTTATGCACAAAAACCACATATGATCAAAGTCTAACTAGACTCTAATCTATATCTACAGCTCTTCGCAATAAATATCATTCTTGAGCAGAGCAATGAACTTTTTCAATAGAATATTTACAAAATTAGAATGCAGTGTTCAATGTCATTGTTCAGATCAGATTAAAACTCATGTCACGAATCTTGCCTATATAACCCTGCCTAAATAGACTCTATACATAATCACAATAAACATCAACATTCATCAGCAAATCAATAAACATGAAATTGACATTATTGCAATCAATTAACATAAAACTTACAACTGAGATTTAAAAACCCTAAAATGAGACTTACTACTCAGTGACATCTTCAAGAACCATGTTAACATAAACATCAAAGCCTTTGAGAATACCAACGAGTTCCTTATCTCCTTTCATTATTACCCATATCTTCGATCCTATGCACCTATCAATTAGCTCTGCACCAACATTACGAATCGGTTCTAAATCACAGATCTACTTTGATTTTCTCAATATAAATGGTGACAAGTGAGATAGATTTGTACCTGATGGAAGAAGCTGAGAGGGATTGTTTGCCATGACGAAGAAGCAGTGGCGGCAAGTGAAGCGTTTTTGTCTCTTCTGTGAAGCTTCTTACTCTAAGATTTTTGATTTTAGGGTATTTTAGACGACGATGATCGAACTTTGACTGTGTTTACTTTACGAAATATTTTACGTGAAACCCTCAAACTATTTATTGTTTACAATATTGACTTCATACTATAAAAAACTATAAATAAATCCCATTTATTTTTTTTTTGTCTGCAAACCCATTTAATTAAATAGTAGGTTTGACTATTTGGGCTCAAAGCAAATATCACTAAAACTTTCGTAATTTTCGTTTTATTAGATAATTTATTTCGATTTGAATATTTTAAATATTTAAATTTTTTGTATTGTTTGTAAAATATTTGATTCAGTTTGTTTAAAATATATTTTTGACATACTATAAAATAAATTTTAAGAGGTCAATTCTTATAAACACCACTAAATTTACTTTATATTCCATAAATACTATTAAAATTAATTTAGCACAAAATTACCATTTAATAATTTAATTAAATTAGAAATTAGATTTTATTTTAATAAAATTATAGAAATTCTAAACAATAAATACTAAACCCAAACATTATATACTAAACCCTAACCTTAAATACTAAATTATAATATCTAAATCAAAAGTTATAAACCTTAAATAATAAATGTTAAACTCCAACACTAAATACTAAACTCTAACCATAAATACTAAACCCTAACCCCTAAATAATAAATATTAAACCCAAACATTAAATATAAACTCTAACATTAAATAAAAAGTATATATTTTTATTAAAAAAATATAATTTATAATAAAATATAATTTTAATAAAAATGATATTTATTTTCTAAATAAAAAATTAATGTAATTTTGTCCAAAAAAACTACATTTGATGGTGTTAAAGGGAATTTCTCATTTTAAAATCTAATGTTATATATGTCATTCGATCATTAATATCATATGATAGAAAATAATAAAATAAAAATTTAATATAAATTATAAAATATAAAATAACAAATAATCAACTTAATTTTTTTTTTAGCAACTCACAATCCTAAATCTATAAATAAAATCTAAATAAAATAATCATATTGTAATATTTACTTTTTAAATGTTTTGTACAAACATCTCTATATAAAGAGGTTATTCTTAATCAATAATATATAATTTATTGTAATAATATATAATACCATACTAAAGTAGAATAAATCATATATTATTGAATGAGAATAACCTTTTTATATAGAGAGGTTTTACAAAACATACACATTAAATATTACAATATGATTAAACTAATAATGATTATCAATTATGAAATATCATGAGAATAATATATTATTTTTTATATGCCTTCTCTAAATCAAATCGGTTAAAAAATAAAACGGAAGTGACGGTTTAAAATTGACTACTTTAACGATAGTTGTTAAGAAACATTACGCTTGAACCTCGCGGTTGGAAGACTTTACTTTATTAAGAGTAGAACTTGACTCTATTAGAATAGATTTAGTGAGTGTCGTGAGAGACATAGACAATAGTGGTGAAGATAAGGTTTGATGTGATAACATGTAGATCTCGTGTAGTAAATCAACAAT
This sequence comes from Leavenworthia alabamica, assembly GCA_000411055.1. NCBI lineage: Eukaryota > Viridiplantae > Streptophyta > Magnoliopsida > Brassicales > Brassicaceae > Leavenworthia > Leavenworthia alabamica. Next base: position 105,377 of record KE159284.1, on the reverse strand, counting down.
TATGGTGGAGATGAGGAGGCCATTCTTAAATGATTAGAGCAACACCACTATGTGTCTCATGCAAAGAAACAAAGAGAATGAATAGATCCGAAAGAAGGTGAAGAAGATAAGACGAGAAGCCGATCCGAATGAGCTGGAAAAGCTCCCAACTCATTTTTTTAATATAAATTGCATAAAAATTTAAAGAAATATTATTTCTAGATTCAGAAGTCTATTATAGATTTGAATAATAAAAAACTCAATAGCTTAGAATAAGCTTGAAAAATGTGGAAGTATTTAGCTTAACCTAAAAATAAATAAAACGTAGTAGCATCAACCGAACATGGAAAAAAAAAAAAGAGAAAGAAGCCAATAACTTAAATAAAAAAAATAAAAACAAAAGAAGTTTGATTGTTGGATCAAAACTTCGGAGCAAACCATTCTGATACCATATTAAAATAGAATAAATCATATATTATTGAATGCGAAAACTTCTTTATATAAAGAGATTTGTACAAAATATTTAGAAAATAAATATTACAATATAATTATAATACTAATGATTATCAATTACGAAATATCATGAGAATAAATATATTATTTCCTTATATATCAAACAATAAAACCATAAACCCACATGGTACTCACCTACAAAATTATAATAGAAGGTAAATAGATCAAATAACAAAATGACAATAAGTTAACTAATACAAATAAAAACCAATACACTTACGCATAACGAAAGTTTAATTCTAGTTTCACCTAAAACTATGATACTTTAATATTTGTGGTTTCCTAAATTTCACCTAAAACTTTTAAATATAATTCTATTTTCAAAAAAAATAATGGATTTTAAAAAATTGTTATTTTATTAGATTTTAAACTATTGAGTCGTGCTTAAACCTATATAATATATAATATAATCTAATTTTTGAATTTTCTTTATCTAATATCGATTAAAATCTACATATAATAAAACTATATCATACATTCATACTTCAAGTTATTTTATTGAAACATAATATATAATTCTACCGTTAGTTTGTGATAATTAAAACAAATATCAAAACTACTAAAAGTTTAGTGCGCTAATTATTAAATATATGCATTAATGTTTTGTTCATATATTTAACCCAAGTATATGAACCACAAATACACAGTTGACAACAAAAAGACAATAGTAAATGAATGAAAAATTAATGGTTAATTAATTACAATATGAGTTCTTGGATTGGACTATTATTCAACAAAAAGTAATACTACAAAATTATTCTAGCTAGTTATTAATATTATAATGCAACCATCCACACAATTAGGAATGGATCAATGATTCGTTATAAATAAAATTATATTAATTATACAAAACTTGAATAGACCAAAAACCAAACAAATCTTGAATCTTTACCAAGAAACCGTCCAGAGTCATGTGATTTCCTCTTGTCTCCGATTGATAAAGATTAGATGTAACTCTCAAGTCCATAGAGTTTTGACAAACGAAATAAAAAGTCTCAAAGTCCATAGAATTATTATTAATTATTATTATATTTTTCAAAAAATAATATTGCCTTAACATTTGTTTGTGGTCCAAAATATTGCCTTAACTCGTGAATAAGATCCAAAATATTGTCCAAATTCATTAATAAAGATTGAGAGTGACGATGATTCTTTACCTTTTTAATTATTATTTGATGTTGTTTAGTACTTAGATATTATAATCACTTAGCCTTTAAAATGATTCAGTGGACAATGAAACATTGAAATAAGATTATGAAATGAAAATGCATTGAACCACTTGGAAATTGGAATCTAAAAACCTTATACTATATATATTTATACTCCAAGTGTTACTACAGGACTTAGCTTTAAAATTCATAAGCTAGTTATTATGTTTGATTGATAGTTTAAAGATAAATCTTATAGTAAATTACATATAGCTTCAAATAAAAATGTTTTATCTACCGAAGCAAGACACTTTTTAATAACTTATTCAAATATAATCATCAACTACATTTTTTTAAAATATAATCATCAAATAATTATAATATATCTTTGATAATTATGAAAGTTATATTCATATATTTCATTCTATATATGTACATATGTTTTAAATGAAATTTTAAAAACCTTATATGAATTTCTATCAAAATTATTAAAAATAAATTAAATTTCATATAAACATCCAAGATCCATATCTAGTTTTCCCTAATACTAAGAAACATATATTATACTCTTTATAAGAATTGGTAAACAAAAATTGATATGTATATATCATTATTTGATTAATATTAAAAAAATAAATATGTGTCACAATCTAGTAAACTTTAATCTTCACTTCATAACAAGTGTCACTCATTGAATTATTTTTGTTTTTAATAAAATCTGATATTTATAATTCATATTTTTAAACATAGAATCTAATTTGCATTATTGACAATAATAAAAATGACATGTTTTAAAAACTTATATCATTCATCTACGTGGTAAGAAGTCTCTAAGTTGACGTGTCTGTTTCTATGAACAAAGACGAAATATAGTCCAGATTCATTTCAGACAATAACAAAGTTAGGCATATATAAGATTAAGTACAGAGGTTGTCTCTCCCAGCCTGTCAATAGACATCTATATACTTAATTATTAAGAAAAAATGGAGAGAAGCTTGAAGAAGATGATCAATAACAACAATACAAATTCAATAAGGAGCAATCTGATGAAAGACAATGAATTGTTTCATGTTATTCATAAAGTTCCTTGTGGTGATACTCCTTATGTCAAAGCTAAACATGCTCAGGTTCATATTCTTTTTTTAATTCTTAATTTGATTATTTGGTTAATTATTCTGATTTTATAAGATTACTCATTCTTGCATATGTTATTTAATCTAGGTCCTTAATTTTTATTTGATAAAAAATGTAACAAAATGTAAATATAGAACATTAACAAAAGAAATATATTTTTTTCATATAAAAAGAGCAAAAGAAAATATACCAACTTTATAAATATTCATGTTTTGTGTGGAATTTTAGTGTAATTTTTTTTTTGATAAAAGATTTTGTGTAATTTGGATTGATTTATACTGTAATTTTTTTCTTTAAAAATACATAATAGATTTAAGAAAAGCATAAACTTATATGTAGTTAGATAGACAAATTTTAGATATTTAATTTATTTTAGCATATTTAACATGTTTTTTTCTTCTAAAAAAAAACACAAACACACAATAATATCACGTAATTTTTCTAAAACACGTGCTAAAATGAAGTTTCGATTTTTCCACTACATTATTTTCGAAAATAAGCTTAAGAAAGTATTTGTATTAAATGTTATGAAAATAAAATCGACCTATTGGAAAAGAAAGTAATTTTATTCAATCTTATCTCAAATAATGTTCGACAATTATTTTTTTTTTCTGTCGGCACTTACTCCATATTTTAAATTATTTTTTTTGGCTGATATGGAATATTATATATTTTTGTGGCTAAAGATAATTCGTTACAATTCATATCGTATAAGAGCCACTCGTTACATCGAATGATCCAGACTTTAGTATTAATTCGCATTGACTTTTCCTAAGATATGGTGCAACAAGTCTATAACGAATATTCTTATTTACATTAACGTTAATTAATAGTATGATATTAATATTTGGTTACAGTTGATAGAGAAGAACCCGGAGATGGCAATAGTATGGTTTTGGAAAGCCATTAACACAGGAGACAGAGTAGATAGTGCTCTCAAGGACATGGCTGTTGTAATGAAACAACTTGATCGTTCTGAAGAAGCTATTGAAGCTATCAAATCTTTTCGTCCTCGTTGTTCCAAGAACTCTCAAGATTCACTTGACAATGTCCTTATCGACTTATACAAGGTCTTACACTTATCTACTTAAGACTATGACATTTTAATAATAGTTTTTTAAGTGTCAAGTGTGAAACTCACACGTGTAATGTCTTACTATAAATAGAAATGTGGGAGAATGGAGGAGCAAGTTGATTTGTTGAAGAGGAAACTAAGACAGATCTATCAAGGAGAGGCTTTCAATGGTAAACCAACCAAGACGGCGAGGTCACACGGTAAAAAGTTTCAAGTGACTGTTCAACAAGAAATCTCAAGATTGTTGGTAAGTTAATACTCCAAACTCGATTCACTTGTGTTTCTTTGAGTGAATGTGATTTAATTGGAGCATTTATATAGGGGAACTTAGGGTGGGCATATATGCAACAAGCCAAGTACTTATCAGCCGAAGCTGTATATAGAAAAGCCCAAATAGTGGAGCCAGATGCTAACAAATCATGCAACCTAGCAATGTGCCTTATAAAACAAGGTAGGTTTGAAGAAGGAAGATCAGTTCTTGAAGATGTTTTTGAGTTTAGGGTTTTGGGTGCGGATGATTGTAGAGCAAGGCAACGAGCAGAAGAGCTTCTGAGTGAATTAGAGGCTTCATTGCCACGTCAACTAGATGGTGAGATGGAGGATGTATTGGGAAATATATTAGATGATGACTTTGTTCTTGGGATTGAAGAGATGGCATTTACTAGTTTTAGATCTAAGAGACTCCCAATCTTTGAACAAATCTCATCTTATAGAAATCAATTAGTTTGCTAGTTTAAGTTGTTGTATAAATAGCTTTGCATGGTTCATAAGTTTGATAGTTTTGATGGGTTGGTAAATGTGTGATATGTTCTCTTTAGTAAGTTTGTTGTATATACGAAAATAATAATGGAAAGAAGTCCCCAAGTTTATCATACAAAAACTGTCATACATACACAAACACCAACCAAGAAATGAAGGCGAAGCTTCTTTAGAGCCGTCCTTCGGAAGACAAATGATCTCAATTCTCCGACAATGGAACCAGAAGTAATCAAGAGACAAAGAAGCAATGACAAAATGGTCTCGAACCATAAGATCACAAAACAAGACCATTGGCTTTAGTACCCACAATGGGTTACCTTCCCGAAGACCACCGTCGTTTCAATCTACGTCAATCCAGGCCAACGAAGACCTCTTCACATACCCTTCTGATTTCTCCGGCGATCATCTCTAAATTCACGGCTCTCTCTTGTTCTAAAGTTATGGTCTTTAACCCAAAAACCCTCTACAACGATAAGGTGAGTTGTGTTGCATAAAATCCAGAAAGAAGATGAAGATAAAGATAAAAATGATTGGGGTGAGAGAGGCTCGAACTCTCGACCTCAGGATTACTCAGATAGCTATGAGACCTACGCGCTAGCCAACTGCGCCACCACCCCTTTTGTGTCTTCTTTTCCTCCGCCTTAATTAGTATTCATTACTGTCTCTGAAGCCAATCATTGTTGCAATTAGGTTCTTGAATTTTTTTTGTCCTCTTGTTCTTGTGATGTAGTGATTGAAGATTAGGCAAAATGTTATGATCGTGATTTATATGGCTGTTGCACTTGCATCTCCATCATTATGGGTTCAGCTACGAGTGGACGAAGCTCAAAGAAGCAGCTTCTCCACTAATTCTCGTCTAGAGATTTACCAAAAGTGTTTGCTCTCAATCTCACTTCTTGTGATATATGAATTAATAGGTTTTACATGTATCGTCTATTTTTGTAATAGGCTATCTACTAATATTAGTGCTGGGAACTGGTCAGTCCCTAACCTGCAACCCGCGAGTTTTTAAAGAAATATTATCAATCGAACCCGTTTTGCTTAACTAAAAAATTAAAAATTAAACATGTATCTGCAATTTCAAAACCCGCGGTTTAACCCGCAATCTGCTAAATTTAATTATTTTAATTTTTTTTAATATAAAATCACTAAAAAATTTAAAAAACCTGTAAAACTTATAAAAAAATCTGCAAAAAAAAAAACATGAAACTCGTAAAATAGATAAACTAATTTGTTCAAATATAAAATTTAAGCAAAAAAATATAAAAATAAAACAAAATATTATATAATATTTTAGAT
>KE159284.1:55576-95301 GCA_000411055.1 Leavenworthia alabamica | reverse complement strand
TAGCCCGCAAACCCGTGGGTTTAGAATAAAAACCTACTGAAAAATGAGTTTCAACACGCGAGATCCGTAAAAATATGAACTTAAAAAATTAAGCTCAAACTCATCCAGCGAGAGGTAAAAACCCGCGAACTACTAATATGGTTTGAGATATGAATAAAAATTAAAAATTGATAGTGAAAAAATTGATGTTGAGGTAGAAGTTGTTATCAAGAAAATGGCAGGAAAGAAAAATTAATGATTCACCAATGGCAATAAAAAAAAAATAATGAGTAATATATGTAAATGTATGAAAGAAAACAATATTTGTTTTAAAATTGAAATAAAATCTAAATTAAATGTAGAAATCTAAAATAAAAAAGACAGTAAACAGTAAAAACCAAACAACTTTGTAAATACTAAATATAACCATAAGTAAATAGAAAATCTGAAAACAGGTGAAAAATGATTGAAAAGATATTATAAAAAAATGATAAACACAAATTTTGTTTAACAAATAAGAGTACAAATATATATAATTTTATATTTCATAAAGAAACGGTTTACGCTGAACTAGTTCAACTACTTAATAAATTCAAAAAAACATAACATAATGAAAATGTAAACTCGAAAATAGGTCTGGATAATGGATTGGATTGTTTGGATCGAATCGGCAAAAACCAAAATAGATCGGATTCGGGTTAATTGAATATAGTTTAATAAACCAATCGGTATAATTTTATTTCTAATTTAGATTTCGGATCAGATCGATTTAAAATAATTAGTTTATACAATTTATTCGTATATAAATTAGATTTTTGAGTTAAAATTATATCAGAATAAATCAAATAAATAAAAAATTTTGATATAATTATTCTAATTTTTTTTTGCATGAATCCAATCCAATTAAACTATGATCTGATATTTTTTTATTTATTCTGTGAATTTTTTAATTTTAAAAACTGAGTACCAAATAATTCCATCTATTTAAAATGATGACTCGAAAAGGTATTAAAGAATAATAATGATGAATTTGGTAATAAAAATAAGGGTCAAAGTTTTTTTTTGTTTTCCTTATTTTTCCAAATTTTTTGTTCATCTTCTATTTTTCCCTCCTCTTCTCCTTCCTCAAACATTTTCCCTCCCATTTTCTCTTTCCTCTAATTCGATATTTTGCCTCTCTCAAAAATGGGTAAATACATGAAAAACTCAAAAACCACAGGTGACATCGGAGTCATGAAAGTCTCTAAGCCCACTTCTGTAGGTGTTCGAACCAGAGCCGCAAAAACCTTAGCTTTGAAGCAGCTTAATTCCTCTGATTCCGCTTTAAAAGAAGATTCTTCTTGCTATCTTCAGCTTCGTAGCCGCCGTCTTGAGAAACCCTCTTCGCTATTTGAGTCCAAAAAGCTTCCAAAACCTCATAAATCGAGAATTAAAGAGTCTGACACTCGTGTTGACTCGGTTAACTCGGTTAACCAGGTTTCTGTAGCTAGGGGATGTAACGGAGATGACAATTCCACGAGTGTTGAAGTTTCTTGTGGAGAGAATAGTCCCAATTTTGAAACAAGACACAGGTTCGTTATTTTTTTGTGCCCTAATTTCACTTTGCTTGTTCTGTCTTATACAATAACATTATTAGTTCAAATTGATTTTTTTAATATTAGAGTTATGTTTAAATGAGTAAAAAGTGTTACTTTTCTGAAAAATGTATTTGTTTGCTCAAAAGAGATGTTTTTTTTGTGGGATTCAAATAGTTTATCAAATGTTAGTTTTTTGCATTCTAAGTTTGAGTTAGTTTAAGCTGTTACCTTGTTAATAGGCTAATGAAAGTAATATGACCTATGAGGATACAATTTATTGTACATTTTAACATATGGTTTTAGTTATTATACAAAAATGTTTGTTCTGTAAAGGTCATAAAGCTTTAAATACATAAGATCCAAATGCAAAATTGTAACTTTCCTCATAAGTGTAATACAAGTACTGTAATGTCATGTTTCATGGGCCCTAATGGGTTTTTTCATACTTGAGGAATACTTTTGTAGGATACTCTGTTTTCATGTGGTTTTGCTGCTTTGGGACCATAGTTTCTGATTCTCTTTTCCTCTTCAGTACTAGGGAGAGCAAGCCTTGTAATGTTAGTGAGGATCTGGAGATCATGAGGTCAATGCATGCAGCAACTAAAGATTACTCAAGAGACCAAGATATCACTGTCCCTACAGCTAGTGAATTAGATGAGTTCTTTGCTTATGCAGAGCAACAACAACAGAGGCTATTCATGGAGAAGTAAGCTTGATTCTTTAATCTTTGGTTTGATTCGTTACGAAAATGATTAAATTTTCGAATATTTTCAGGTATAATTTTGATATTGTGAATGATGTTCCTTTCACTGGACGTTATGAGTGGGTACAAGTAAATCCATGAAACTACAAATGGAAGAAGCAACTCCAATGATATGGTTTGAAGAATGTGATGAAAATTAACAAACTAACCGAAGATGAAAGAGTTGTAATGTTAAGTAATAATGTGGGTTAGTAGATTAGTGTTCTTGAACCTTGAGAAGATTTTAGATGTTTTCTCATATTGTTTTCTTTAGTTAAGTGTCTTTCTCTCATGTTTATTTATATTATATGATGATGATTGATTGGGATGTGTGCCATGTTGAAGTTTGGTATCTAGTGAAAAATTATGATTGAGATGTAGACTTTTGGTTTGGGGGTTCACGTGTTAAATTTGGTAAGTGATATATGAATCATATCATCTTCGTTTAACTACAAAGATTGGTCCCAAAAAATCAAATAAATAAATAAATAACCCTGGTGCATGTGAATGTATGTTTGAATAATTTAGTAACANCTGCCCGATCGGGCTAGCTTCTACAATTCCACCAAACAATCGTGTTTTCCGACATCCAAGCTCTCCAACGTGCAAACACCTAAACCTATACTCCGGAACCTGCATATAGACTCAAAAGAACACAAAAAGACTCTAAAAACGAACATGACTTGTCCGTAAAAACGACTCAAAATACAATATATCAAGATCTCATGTAAAAAATATAGAATATTAGGGTTTGAACTTACAATATTAAAAGAATAAAAAATATTATACTTAGAACAGTTTATGTTGTAAGAATATTACACACTAACAAAACCCTATCAACGAGTACATAAATTGTATTTTTCATTGTTATTACAACTTTCATAGGTTCCGTTACACTACTCCAAACAAAATATTGATTAAAAAACTCTGTATGAACTATATATGAATCTAAAAAGATATTCGTGAGAATATTTTGCGTATATCCATGATCATAACATATAGTGTAATACTCCGATCGCTACCGTTTGTGAGCACACCAATGTCTTCTCTAGCACCGTGGACGATCCCATGTCCTCTCTAGGCCTATTGGGTCTCCACGTTCTCTCTACGCTCATTGGACCTCACCTTCGTCCGACGGTCGGTGCATTATTTTTCTGAGACTCAAAGATTTGTTTTACTATCTCTACAAATCACCACATGATCTTTTCCCGTGCGTTGTCCTCACTTACACAGTACCGACAATCATTTTCCGGTAGGTCATCCATCATAGTACTATTTCAGCACAAGCACGCTTAATTGTAGAGTTCTGAAAGAGTGGTTGACGGAAAAGATAAGTGTACTTTGGTGACATAGGTAGCCAAATCAAATGTCTTAACCCTCTTCTCATGCATCACCATTTAACCCTCTTCTCATGCATCACCATACCATAGGATGTTACAGTTTGTATGTGTATGCAGGTATGCATGTGTGTATGTAATGCTTAAGATGATGTACATATACACGGGCACTTGTTAAGATCACGGGCTCGTTGACTACACAGATCATATTTTTTCGGACAGATAGATTCGCTGACGTCATCTCTGGTACCAATGCATAGTTGGGGTAAGCTTTCTTCAGCTTGTTCACTGATTACGAAAGCCTTTTTGTTTATTTTTGTTTATACTTGTCTAACTCTCATATTCGTTTCTCGGCTTAATCCTTCTGAATCAATGTGTTTTTATTTCTTTGAATAGTTTCTTTCGTTGAACATCAACCATAAGTTTATTAATGTAACCCAAAATTATGCACTCATTATACAAACTTCAACATGCAATTGCAAACTCACATGTGTTATTGAAGGAAGCATCACGACTACTTGAAAACATTGTAAAAGATGACAGAATTTTGGATTGATGTAATTTTTTAAAAAATTTTAGACGGATAATCTTCGGTTTACTAATAAAAATATATCTGTTACATTGTAAATCAATCATGAATTTATGATGAATTTGCATGCAGAAATTCGTAACAAATCTGTGATATTGTCATAAAAAAGCTCAACTTTCAGATATTTTGGTTATAATTTCATCCTAAACTATTTTTTGTTATAAATATTATGGTTTTTTGGTACTTTGGTTATAAAATGATTACTTTTTTATTATATATAGGTAGAACCGACAAAGTATCTAATCACATCCGAATATTTTTTGGATTTCATTAGAACCAAACCGACAAACTATATGTGTCAAACAGAACCCGAACCTAGTTTGTTCAGTTTGGTACTAATAAAAATCTAAAAAAATTTCGGATGTGATTAGATATATATTATCGGTTCTACCTATATATAATGAAAGTAATCAGTTTATAATCGAAATACTAAAAAGAACCAAAATACATATAACAAAAAATAACATAATGTGATGAAATTATAACCAAAATATCTAAAATAAGTAAAATACATGTAACCAAAATACAAAAATACCAAATTTATGTAATTATAATACCATATAATTATAATACAACTAAAAAATTTGTCTGGTTATCGCTTAACGTTTTAACCGTTAACTAATAAAACAATCTTAAAGATTTAAGAGAACATAATCTAACAATGTTTTTTTCTACCTAAAAGTTTTAAATATTTAATTGGCTGATCATTTTGTATAATATTCTTCTAAAATTTAATATTTTTTTGAAAATATCATTTAAATGCTAAATATTTTGTTGATTTTCATATTAATATCAAACTTTCGTTGACTAGACCATTTAAGACATGCCGTAACAGATATTACTAACGCCGTAAATTTTTTTTGTCCATCAATTTAACGGTATGCCTTAAATGGCCGAGTCAACAAAATTTTGATATTTAATTTGAAAGTCAACAAAAGTTTAGCATTTAAATTACATTTTTAAAATTGAGGTTTTAAACTTCCATTTTTTTAAAGTTGAAGATTTTTATGACATTTTTTTTGTGACAGACTTAATCAATTGTAATATTTTTTGACAGATTAACAAATTTTATGACAAATTTAATAAATTGTAATATTTTTAAAATTTATCGAAAATTCCGTTACGATTTTATTACGGATTTAATAAAATAATATATTACATTATAATTTGTTAATTCTGTCAATATTATTATAGATAATTTTTCTAGCCTATCTAACAATAACAAATGGATATTGCTTTTGTTGAGACCACAATAAAATCTACAAAATATCTAGACAATCTCTACTCAATAGATAGAAGTGTTATAATGGATGTCTATGTCCATTTTGGACCATTTAACATTTTCTATTATGATTCATATCCAATAAAATCCGTTTTCATAAGACATCAAATCCTAGTGTGTTAAAAATAGATTGTCGTTATTTTATTTTTCTTTAATAATAATTTCTATTAGTAACTAAACCAAAATTTTCAATATAAAAAAAACTACATGATGATATTTTGAATTCATACTCTACAAGTTGTAAATTATAAATAGTTTTATTAACTAAATTAGATTTTTAATATACTGAAATTTAAAGTACTAAGATATGGGTAGTACTAGTACCCTAAGCTAGAACAATGAACAATGTAAACGGTGAATAATATAATCTGAGATAAAATTTCAAATTTGCGGTGAAATTAAAATATAAACAATATACAATGTAATCTCATATACCAAGTGAATACAAAAAATAACCGAAAAAATTAAAATCCTAATTGACAAAAAATGTAAGTCATACTGAAAATAAAACGATATGTTAAAAATCTAACTTTAGATAAAGCTTTTTAATCTAAAAAAGAAAAAAAAAAAAAAGAAAGAGGTTTTGAGAATCGTCGAACTAATCGAGAAAAAAATGTTAGTAACAAGAAAAAATTGCCAAAAAATTGTAAGTAAAAATAATCTTTAAATTTGACCTAAATTTTAAAAGCCAATGGTGAGAGCATATCTAACAAAGTCTGGTCCATTTTATCCATGGATATAACTGGTCCAGACAATTTAATCCGCTCTACATATTAAATTGTTCAAAAACTGTTTATAATGTATTGGATATGGTCGGTTTATGGGTGATCCGACCATTTTAACACTTATATCAAAAGATTTAGTGTAGGGTCTTGTCTAGTAACCTCTACGCTAATATGTTTTTGAAATTTTTTTCTCTCACTGAACACCAACCATAAGCCTATTAGTGTGATTTCGAAAGATAGTGAAACATTTATCTCGAACCTAATCTAAAAAATACTATGTAAATCCAAAATTTATTTTATTAACTGTTATACTCTTAATTTGATGTATATGAATCCGTACAAGATTTATCTGAATCTAAAAATTATTATATTGTATGTTATATTTCTAAATTCAAAACTTCATATCTTAATCTAAATCCGACGGATGAAATTCAAATTTTAATTATATTTACAATTAACTAAAAAAAAAAAATTTAGCTATATTTGTAAAAATATAGTTAAATTATTTAAATATAGACATTTTTGAAAAATATTTTTACACATGAATACGAATTGAATATGTAAAAAATGTTCAATTGGTGTTAACCCAAAATATTCGAATTTAAACTGAACCTAAAAAATTATTTCATTAAATATTTAACTTAGTTAAATCAGTTCCATGTACCCCGTATGTCTAAACTAGTTAAGGCCATATGAGAAATCGACAAGTCTTATCTGTCGAAGAGGGCCCCATAAAACTTGATATTCGTTTGTTCGAGTTGATAAAGGCATTAAACACTTTAGGGATGTATAAATGGGTTTGCAAACCCAAACCCAAACCAACCCAACCCAAACCCAAACCCACACATGTCTATATGACTATAGCTGAACCGCACTTTTCTTATTGGTTCCCTTTGAGCCTCCATCTGTTTGTTTTTGACCTGAGAATTATAGAGGAAAAGTCCGAATGAAATTTTCAGAACTGTCCAATCAAATAAAATAAATTGGCATGAAAAAATTGAATAATTGGAAGAGATGAGAAAAAATTAATTAAATATAAAGAAATTTTTTATTAATAAGTCTAGTTATTTGTTTTCCTTTGACCCTTTATTTGTTTATTTTTGACTTAAAAATTATAGAGTACTAGATAATGACTCTTACATAAGGATTTACAAAAAGTTACATAAAACTATAATGTAATTAGTAAACGATAACTTATAATAAATAAAAATATTCTTACAAAATATAAAATTTATATACAGTAGATAAATTTCTAAATTTTAGTATATAATAAATTTAAATAATATATTCTATTATTATCACAACTTTATCAAAAAGATTATATTAATATTATANTATAAATTAAATTTAAATAAAATATTATATTATTATCATAATTTCATCAATAATATTCTATTATTATTTAAAAAAATTATGTTTAACAAAAATATTGTAAATATTAAGTGGAAAATATAATTAGATGTATTATAATCTCATCCATCAATTTACACATATTGCGATCTCGTTAATAAATTTTTTGACAGATATACTTTTAAAAAATAATCAAATTTTATATAATAAAATTATAAAAGAAAAAAATCCAAATGAAAAGTTTAGAACGGTCCGATCAAACAGTTAAAATTGGCATGAAAGAATTGAATAATTTGAAGAGATGAGAACAAATTAATTAAATATTATAAATAAAAAAATATATAGAAATAAAATTTGGTTAATAATTAATAATTATTGGCCACCTCAAACCAATAAATGAGAGGACCAAATCAGATTTTTATACACTTAACCAAACGCTTGCATACATTATAAAACGATTGGTGAAAAAGACCAAATCATATCTTAATTAAAACCATTCCTCCTCTTCTAAACTCTCACCAGAAACCTTCTTAAGAGATTTGGGATATCATCGGAGATGACAGGAGACGGCAAAGTTTTTACCTTGGCTGAAGTTTCTCAGCACACTAGCTCTCAGGACTGTTGGATCATCATCGACGGCAAGGTCCATTAAAATTCTAATCTGCTTTTGTCAATTTTGTTGAGCTTTTTCTGATTTAAGATCTTGAGATTTAATCCCAAGAATAGATCTGTTCTACTAGTGTTCAAGATTTATGTTTATTTGTTAGATCTAAATCATATAGACACTCTTGGTGGTTCTGTCTCCATATCTATTTTGATCTTGTATCTCTGGATAAACCTTTGAGGTTTTTGTATGTTTTGATGTGACAAAAGTTGAAACCCACTTTAAGTTATGTCTCTAATTGTGTGAAATTGGGTAAGATAATGACAAAGCTTACAGCTTTTTGTGATTTAGTTGGTGTTGTCTCTATATCTGTATGATCTTGAATCTGTGGTTATGCTAGTGAGATCTTTTGAATGTTTGATGTTGGAAAAGTTCAAACCCACATACTTTGTTTCTCTAATTGTATGAAATTAGGTAATATAATAACAAAAGTTTACATCTTTTTGTGTGATTTAGTTGGTGTTGTCTCCATGTCTCTATGATCTTGTATTTGTGGTTATGCCAGTGAGGCTTTTTGAATGTGCGATTAGTTGAACCCACATAATAGATGTCTCTAATTGTGTGAAGTTAATGTGAAAGTTTACATTTTTTTGTGTGTGTGTTTTGATTTTGATGGTATATATAGGTTTATGATGTAACAAAGTTCTTGGATGACCATCCTGGTGGTGATGAAGTGATCTTGACTTCTACTGGTAAACTTAAAAGAATCAACAGATCTTTCTTGGTTTATTACTTGCACATCTTGAACAAGAAGAATGTGTTGTTTGGTTTTCAGGGAAAGACGCTACCGATGATTTTGAAGATGTGGGACATAGTTCAACTGCAAAAGCCATGCTAGATGAGTACTATGTAGGTGATATTGATTCAGCCACTGTCCCAGCTAAAACCAAGTTTGTTCTTCCTACTTCTAAGAAAGCTGAATCTAATCAAGGTCAGAGCTCGGATTTCGTCATTAAGCTTCTTCAGTTCCTTGTTCCTCTTCTAATCTTAGGCTTGGCTGTCGGTATTCGGTTTTACACCAAGACACCTCCGGCTTCTTCTTGATTATTAAATTTGGATAAGTGTTTTACTGCTGTTGCTACATTATTGTTGTTAAAACTCTTTTGTCTTTTGTCTCTGTCTGTGTTGTAAGACATCAGTTATTATATTCTCTTATGTATTCTTATGGAACTTTGATGTCTTTTATCAATAAAATCAATTTACAAGGTTGAACTCATAATCGAAAGTATCACTCACTTTAAACTGAGCTAATAGGTGCTTGTGAAAGTTCGCTCCATTACCTTTGAATCTGTTCTTAAAGACTGTTTTGATGGAGAACTTGATCCTCTTGAAGAACTATGTCCAAAGAAGCTAAGTTTCACCATTTTCTTTGAGAAACTGCTCATGAACTTGCGCGAATGAGATCTCTGCATATCTCTCTTCATACAGATATGTTCTTTCTCTAGATCATTAAGTCTCATTCTTAACCTAGCTAACTCGAGTTTCAGTTCTCGGTTTTCTCTCCTTAGAGACGCGTAGTTGTCTTTAGGCGACATTGCTGCGCTGAGAGCTCCACTATTGATTCTCCATGACTGTTGTTGCTGCTTTGGATTTGGCTCTTCATCTGAGTAAGAAGAGCATAAGGAGCTTCTAAGCTTAAGTTGTTCAAAGTAGAGAACTTGAACTATGGATTGTAGAGGAAGTCGCTCGTTTTGCGCTGCGTGTGCTCCAGCCTCTTGTGAGAGTTTCTGGAAGTCTATGAGTTTTGATAGCTTCTTCTTGTCTGAATCTGATAAACCTTGGTGTGCCTGAGAACATAAAACCTAAGTTTAACTATCAATACAACAAGATTAAGAAGAACTGTCTTGTAGAAATTAGTAGGGGTGGGCATTCGGGTAAACGTATCGGATTCGGGTAAAATCCATTTGGGTTCGATATATCGAGTTTAGGAGTTTAGTACCCAATTGAATAATTTTGTCGGGTTCGGTTTGGATTCGGATTCGGGTACGAGAACGGGTTGGTTTCGGGTAAGAAAATATTGAAAAAAAGAAAAAATGGTTAAATTTAAAAGTAACTAAATTTTCACAAAGATAACTAAAAATTTAAAAATAATTTATTTATTTGTATATATAATTAGATTTCGTTTTTTAACCGATGATTTCAGATTTGGGTTCATGTTTTTTAGGTTTAGGAGCCTCGTATCCAATAGAATATTTTTTTGGATTTGGTTTCGGATTCGAATAGTGTTTTTCGAACCGAATTCGAGTCGGATGCTTCATATAGGTTATTTTGCCCCGGGCTAGAAATTACCTTAAGATAGATATCAATGGCGCGGTATAAACCATCATGAAG
This sequence comes from Leavenworthia alabamica, assembly GCA_000411055.1. Taxonomy (NCBI): domain Eukaryota; kingdom Viridiplantae; phylum Streptophyta; class Magnoliopsida; order Brassicales; family Brassicaceae; genus Leavenworthia; species Leavenworthia alabamica. The sequence continues at coordinate 84,725 of KE159284.1, read as the reverse complement.
GGTACGAGCATGAGTTGGTAAGGCTTCTGCAATGAGCAAGAACTTAGGAAGATCTAGATTAGCATCCGGCGCAATCTCAGCAAGATAATTGTCTACAAGCTTTGAAACTTTAAACATTGTGCTTTGTGAAGGTGAATGTACACTATCACATTCAAATACAGACTCTTCATCTTCACTATCATCTCCTTCTTGTTGTGAGAAGTTCACCAAGATTCTATGAACCGTGTCAATATCGAATAAAGTATCTCCAGAATGACGAAAAGATGGGATCAAGAGATCGTTTAAAGTCGCCATATCGAGCTGAGAACTAATCCTTCTCTCAAGATCAAGCCTACATGAAACTGAAGTATCAAGAATCAGTGATCTTCTCAGTAATCCAAAGAGAAAACTCAATGGAACCACGAAGTTTTCGACTGGTAAAAGCGTAACAATGGTTTCAACAATGGTTTGTTCATGTTCAGATCTTTTTGTTAGCTCCCTTTCAGCATAACTAACCAAAGAAGCTCCTATACTCTCTGGTCGTACGCCGCGACATTTCATTGCATTCATCACTCTTTGATAAAAATCAATCCTAAGAACAGAAAGATCTTCAATCCACCAATCTCCTTCATTACTACTCTTCACTTGCTTGCTCATATGAAGCCTCCCTGAGTTACTATACTCCAACCTTGAGAAACTCGAAGCGATCTGTTCCACACAAGCCTTTGAGGCAATAGCATCAATACATCTACTTATGATATTTAGTTCATCTGCTAAAGGAAGAAGGTTCTCTGATTGTTTCAAGACTTGAACACACATCTCAAGATTCTTGTATACAATACTCTCAAGATACTCTTGTGTTCTTGAAGCTAAGTTGTCTTTCGAATACTCTTCCGTCATCTCGAGATAATCAGAAACACAAAAGAGCTGTGAAACATTTGAAGAAGTGATCTCAAAGTTGATTCCATAGCAGAATTTGGCTGCTAATTCAAATGTTTCTGCTCCTCCTGGAAGATTAAGAAGCTCTACTTTAGAGATATCTGAATCTCTATGTTGTGCAACGATTCTTCGGATTCTTCCACTTCTAGAGACTAAAGGGAACTGAGAAAATCAAAAACATTAGGTTAAATAAAGAGATTACTTAAGAAACAAGTAATAGTTGTGTGTGTTGTAAGTATGATGAATATGACCTTATGTAAAGAAAAGTTTCCTCCATTTACTTCTATTATTATATCACTTGGAACATCTTTAAAGATCCTGAGAAAATTTTCAGGAAAGAACATCATTGATAAGATTAAGACAGAACCCTCTTGATCAGACAAACTTAGAGAACAGAACATAACATACCATTCACTACATCTTTGTCTTGAAGATTTGGTAAGTGAGAGCTTATTCTCATGGTGGAGATGTTGATGGTGTTGTAACAGAAGATGTTGATGATGGTACTTGTCCATTAAGTAGAAATATGTTCAAGAATCAAAGAAGAAGAAGATGGAGTAGTTTGGCAATTCTCAAAACCTTAGAGAGAGATGATGATGATGGTGGAAATGGTAATAGATTAATAGTAGTGATGAATGAGCATTAATAATAATATTTGGTAAATCCAAATTTTTTTGGCTTTGTCTTTGTTGGGTCCCTTTTCTTGTCTCTCCATATTTTTCTACTTTTATTTCTTCCTACCAAACCTTTTTTCAAGAAACATTGTCAAACTTGAATTTACTAAAGCCACCTTTATTTGTGAATGTAAAATAGACAATATGTTTAATAAGAAATTAATAAAGTTTTATGTAAAAGTTAAGTAGAAAAATAAAAAGCTCAAAAGGCTTATAACCAAAGGGAAAATGATTTGAGAGTGGGAAAAGTTAAAGTGGGAGGGAACAATAAGGAGTGTTTGATTTTGGAAATTATTACATTTTTAAACCACTCTTTGGTTTGATTTGTCTCTTTTGTCATCATCATTTTATTATCTTTTTATTTTCTCTAAGTGTAAAATTTGAATCTATGTCAAATTAATCAATATTTTCTTAACTAAAATTTTAATTTATTTTTTGTCAAAAAAATAACATAGTCTTAATTTTTTTTTGACAAACGATTATCCATTACTCAATCTTAAGTTACCAATGTGGTATCATGAAAAATGCTATAATCATTTGTGATTAAAAGAACATGTGGACTGCAAAAAAAAAAAAAAACTGTTCTACACAAAAATAATATTTTTTAATAGAGATAATAAAAATTATTTTTAATTTTTTTTTATCTTTTGTACTATTTTCTTAAGCTGTAATATATAACTTTATACTTTTTTATCCATTTTTAAATATCAAATTTTAATCTATAACTAAAATTAATTTTGTATAATATTAGATATAAGTAATACTATTTTTAATATATGAAATAAAATTTTAAACTGAAGAAACATCTCACTAAAATATATATATTTTACCAATATATTAAAGAAAATTAAAATACAAAAATTAGTTTATATTTTGGTGACTTTTAAAATTGAAAACTTTGATCAATGATATAATACCTCATTCCTACTTTAACCTTTTCAACATGTACAATTATAAAATCATAAATCTCTTCTTAATGATCTTCAATCATTAAATTTTAATATATTGAAAAAGTCTTACTATTAAAGTCACTCTCGATCGTTCGAATTGAACAATTATTTTAAAATCATAAATAGTGACGATATATTAATTCTAAATCAGACAATTAAGACTTTGTTGGTTGGGGTCGCTTTGTGTTATGTCTTGTGTGTGATTGTCGATTAGTGTTATTGCATGAATCAAGTAGGACCCTAATCACGTTCTACATTACTTCATTCACATGCTTAATTAATCAAAATATATATTATCTTGTTTGATTTTAATCTTTGTATAATTAAATGAGTCAATCAGTTACTCATTTCAATTCAACTTTTACTTTAAAGATCTCTATGATAAAATAGCACGAAATACTTATTCATAATGATTATGGAAGCACTATTGAGAGTGCTTTTGCTAGGTTTTTAGATAACACATAAAACAAAATATCATACCAAATAAATATAGAAGTATAATAAAAACAAATAATATTAGGTCTAAAACTCTCATTATATTATGATAAAGTAATGTAATTAAACAATTATATACTTTTGTTTACCAAATAAAAAATTATTTATTTTTAATTAATAAGTGCACATACTCAAAATGAAGAAAGAACAGAGGAAGAAAAGCAAAGTGAGCCAGTCACATGAGTGATAATATTTAAAAATAGTCATTTGATCAGATAGAGAATTGAAAGTTCATTGCCAAATTACAAATAAAGAGAAATTATTTTTTATTTTATCTTATTGGATGTATATATTGGTGTGTATAGAGCAAAAACTTCATTATTTATCTATTGATTAAGAGTTTAAAGTTTTTTGCACTAAATATAGAATTCAAACTTAGATAATGCAAATTATTATAGATTAAAAAATGAAAATATTTTTAAAGGTTTTAAACTTCTAATGCATTGCATATAGGATCATCTGTNGAGTTGGTAATGGCAAACAAAGTGGAGCTTGGAGAGGCTAACAAAGGGCTTTACAAGCCTTTGGCAACAAACCAAAACAAGAAATCCGGAAGCAATGCATTCTGTGAGCATTGCAAGAAGGAGGGGCACAGCAAAGACAGAGCCGGCCCTGGCAATAAGCCAGTCAAGCAGCTGTTTGGGGCCTACAATATATTTATTAATTTAAAGGGCCAATATTTTGACAATGTCTTAATTAGCTCTGTTGGTAGTGATCATTTCTTCTAGTGACAATGTCACTTGTTCGATGCTATGTCAATGTCTTTCATATTTTATTTTTTTATTTAAACAATTAGTGGGCCCAAAATTTTTTTTGCTTGGGGCCAAACATTTGTCAGGGCCGGCTCTGCTTATATGTTAAATAAATTATTATAGATTAAAAAATGAAAATATTTTTAAAGGTTTTAAACTTCTAATGCATTGCATATAGGATCATCTCTCGTGTTCTTATATGTTAAATAAATTATGTAATAGGGTTTAATATTTAAGTATACAAACAGTCGAGCCTTTTTCTAAACCAACTTATTGATTTTACTTTTTAATTATTAATTATTTGTTGATGAATTTTTAGTTTAATAATTAATATTATGAAGCTGAGAGTTACGTTTCAACGTTTTCATAGACAAGTTAAAACATACAACAACGGAAATTATGGGAATTAGGAAAAAAATGCATTATAGTAAGGAAATAAGAAACAGAAGATATATAAATAATAGAAATAGAAAAAGTGGCTTTGCCTCTATAGTATATATAATTTTATTCGAAAACTAGTTCATAAAAAATAAGATATTCAAAATTGGTATTATATGCAGATTCAGTACTTTATGTGTAATTTTTAAGAATATGAATATAATATAATATTTCCAAATACTTTTGGTATTTTGGGAAAATAGAATTGTATGCTATTATTTAAAACTAATGTAACATCTATTTTTTTGTGACGGCCAGAAAGTTTTATAAAATTAGAATCTAAAATGGGTTAATTACGTTTGGATTTGGGTCCATATATACATTGACAGACATTAAGCCCATAATCAAAGTTAACGTGCCACTCCATTAATTGCAATATCATCACTCCCGTTACACACCGCTATGTGACACGTGTTTGCCTCGAAACGCTGCGTTTAAATGATTTCTTTTAAATTACATATTTTTAATTATAAATTTTAATTTATATGTCTAAAATATTTATATAATTTCAAATTAAAATTTTTTACTAACATTAAATATTTGAAGAATATAAATTAAAATTAACATTAAATATTTGAAAAATTTGTTTTTATGAAGAAAAAGGTTAAATTTTGACTTCAAACCTTTTACCGTATGATTTTTCTACTTTTTAACTAAAATTATCGCAACTTTGAATATATATATATATATATATTCAAACTATTAAGAAAACTAACTTTAAATTTGTTTGGTGATTTTAAAGTTTAAATCGTCAACCTCTAAAAATTTAACGTGTTAGTTTAACCACTTACTATGATCATCATCATCCAATTCATCACAAAAATTTTAATTTATATTTTTCAAATATTTAATGTCAGCAAAAAATGTTTAACTTCAAATTATATAAACATTTTAAGCATATAATTTAAATTTTATTATCAAACATATATATTAATTTAAAAAATTCGATTAAAAATTAAAAAGATTGAACATGATTTTATAAAATTGTACCATACTTATATTACGTACTGAAATCGGCATGTTTCTAAAATTGCATATAAACTGACTCAGTATAATTTAAAGGTTAACTAACTCTGTTTAGGTCATTGTTGATTTTGACCTGATAATTAAAGTTCAAATATATTTTTTGAATTTATACTTAGTTCAAGTAGATTTTAGCACGATGATTTAATTCATGTGTAAAAATGTATTGCTCCGATAGTTCATGTTCAAATTGACATTTTCCGGTTCTTTTCCTCATTGACACTTTGTTTGTTTTTCTTTAAGATTACCCTAATGCTGAGAATTAGTTTAAGCATATCCATGATCCATCTACATAACATTCTGATTAGTATTTATCCGTAATATTCGCCTTAACAATTTATCTGTATCTTCTATGTGTATTTCTTTCTTGGCATTATTCCAGCCTAATGCTTCTGATTCAGCTAAGTTGACAATTTTTCTAGAATCGTAATCTATGTTATTGAAACCCTTATCATTTCCTGACGTCTATATGTACCATAGTATCCACGGATACGTAATCATTTTCATATATTTTTGATGAGGTTAATAAGTAATGCATAGTAGTATAGACTGCTAGTTAGAAAAATAGTTTTGGTAATATTCTTATTCTTGATAAAACTCGTATTTGGATTACTAGGAAGCATTCTAACAAACATGGTGAAACTTTTTATTTTCTGTTCCACAAAGTTGATATCATCTTTATTATTATTATTAGGACCGATTAATCTATTTTTCCATAAAAAAAAATCATATAACATCAATTTATTTTTTCTTCAAAACTAAGTATTAAACATATACCTCCACAAACTGAAAATTATAACCTTCAATCTCCACACCATCTCTAATTTAAATTAAAAATAAATTTAAATACTTAAAAATCATATAAAAAAAATTATATTTATGAAATAAAATTAGATATAAATAATATAAAACAAATGAAAATTTGATATAATACATAAATAATTAACTAAAATAATATTATATTACTATAAATAATTATTCATTAAAACTCTTTAACTAGTAATAAAATTCTTCACAATGATAATTATATTTGTTGATTTAAAATATTTTGTGCTTTTATAAGTAATATTATATAAATTTAGTTAATTTTTATATTATTATAATTTTATATGATTTTGTATACTATTTATATATTATTTTAATTTTATAGGATTTTGTAATATATAATTTTAATACTATTATGAATAATTTTATTTTATTTATATATTATTTTTAAGTTAACTATTCGTTTTGTTTAGTATTTATTTATGATATCAAATTTTTATATATTTTTTATTATTGATATCTAATTTATTTTCATAAATAAAATTTATTTATCTTTATTATATGTAATCTTATTTTATTTATATATATTTTATAAATATTTGGATTTATTTTGAATAAAAATAAGGGTAGAGTGAGGATTGAAGTTTATAACTTTATATTTATGGATATATAAATTTAACACAAGAAAATATATTAATGCATTAATTGTAAAGAGAAAATAAATTGATGCATTAGTTTTGAAATAAAAATAAATTGATGTATTAATTCAATAGAGAGTTGATGTTATATGATATTTTTCACATAAATAGATTGTAAACCAAAAGCTACCTCTCCCAAAAATTTCCGCTGCATTTCATCCTGACACCATATCCAGTAAAAGATGCATTTAGAAAAGACAATGAAACCTGAAGGAGTTGAGAAGAACGGAGAAATGACGTCCGGATATGCTAGGCCAGAGTAAAATATTTGTTAGATTCTTTTTTATTCACTTTTTCATTCGATTTGAACTTAAAAATTTGAATATTTGTATTTTTGAAACAAAAAAAAATTTGAATCAGGTGTATATAGAAAATAAATCAAATATTAAATATCATTTTTAGAAAAAATGAATATACTCTTTGATTAGAATATTTTTTTATCATTATATGTATATAAATATATTAAAATATGTAACTATAAATATATATATATATATATACATATAAAATTTTTAAAAAGTTTAATAATTATGTTGATTCACCTTCTGAATAAATTTTCATGTTTTCACTTTTTTTTCTGAATATTCAGATATTTTAAAAATTATTTTGTTTATGTTAAAAATTATATTTTAAATGACTCGAAGTTAGGCGAAAAAACGAATCAAACCAAAGCAAATAGTAGCGAATAATATAAAAAAATTCGAATGTTCAAATTATTTTAATCGAAGCAAATTACAATATTAAATATTCGGATAGTAACGAAACGAATGACGAATAGTAAATTTTTTATTAATAATCGTTTTGTGCCTATACCTAATATCTAGAGAGGATGTATGAGTCTGTGTGCACAGAAAATACGTCTGGTCCCATAGACATAGAGAGATCGTGGGGGTTCAACAGAAGTGGCGGTCAGAGCATTACAAAATACATTGATTTTTACATGCACAACTAATACATTGAAGTCACTATATCTCATATTTTAACCTATTTTAGGATTACTTTTATTATGATTTTATTATTTTTAGAATATTTTATTTGTGTTTTAGAGGGTTTACGTACCTTAAATTGTAGATTGTTTTAGAAAAAAAATGAAATGTTTTGGGACGAAAAAATATTTTAGAGCTGCTAGATCATGCATAATTATAAAAAATTTGACATACATTGAATGCTTTTTAGAAGTAGGATTGAGTTCAATTTTGGAAAAAGATAGCTTTCTGAGTTAGTTATTGTATTCCAATATTTTCCATAATTAAGGTTTTTGAGTTATTATAATTATGTATTTTTTTTAAAAAAGTGGAAAACATAAAAAGTTTTATTTAGGGTTTTATTATTTCTCCCGTAACTACTATTGATGAAATGTTATTAAACCACTATCAACTATTTACATATTAATTAATATTTTTTAAATATGTATTATAAATATTTATTTTAAAAAATATTTCTAATTATATTAAAAATTTATTTAATTTATTATATAATTTTTAATAATTTATATTACAAAAAAATTATTTACTAGTTGACAAAAAAAAAATTATTTACTGTTATTTAAACTTATATTAGAAACATTTATCTATTTTGTTATTTATTTTTTGTTCGCTTTTGTAGTTTACTTAAAACAAAATAAATATTTTATATTTGACACGTAATCTTTTTTTTTTAAATTATCAAAGTTTGTATAATAAAAAATATATTTTAACTACAAAAGTAAAATTATTTTTTTCTCTAACAAAAATAAAGTTATTTCCTAATTTTTCTGTAACTGTATGAATAGATATATGAAAATTTGTTATCAAACAGTAAAAGGAAAAAATTTAAATTTCTAAATTTGTTGCCGTTTAAAGCAAAAATCATGAAAACGTGTCGGCAAGAAAATAGATTTACATCTTTATAAATATAATACTCGTGCTTCTCAGAAAACTCATTATTTCTTCAAAAGCTTTAACCTAGATCTTCAGAAGCCTGGCTTTAACCTTCTTATTCTCTGTAAAATTCATCATTATGTCTTTACCTTCAAAAACCATTATTGTGGTTTTGTGTTTTATGTTCGTGTTGGCTCCACGCTTGACTAAAGCAACAACCGATATAGTAGTTCAAACACAAGGATGTGACTCTCACAAGTTTAACAATGGTAAACACTTTCGTTCTTGTATTAACCTTCCTGTGTTATACTCTTATCTACACTTTAGTTATGTTCGAGAAACTGGAGTGCTTTTAGTTGCGTATCGTCATACCAACATTGACTCTTCTAGATGGATCGCTTGGGGCATAAACCTAACGAGAAAAGGCATGAAAGGTTCTCAAACTCTCTTGGCTTATCGTAACTCCACCACTGGTTTGATACATGCCTATACTTCCTCAATCAAGGGTTACTCAACTATGCTTCAAGAAGGTTCTTTGAGCTTCCGTGTACCGCAGCTATCCGCTGAGTATATCAGTGGAGAGATGACTATATTTGCTACTATTGTTCTGCCATCTAACACAACCGTCGTGAATCATATATGGCAAGACGGTCCGTTGAAGGAAAGAGATAAACTTGGGATGCACGCAATGAATGGAGATCATCTTAAATCCATGGCTACTTTGGATTTGCTATCCGGACAAGTCACAGCAACAAAACCAGCTAATAGGAACATGTTACTAGTCAAGCAAATCCATGGACTAGTTACCACTGTGTGTTGGGGGATTTTAATGCCCATTGAAGCCATGGCTGCGAGGTACATGAGGACTTACCAAAGATTGGATCTCATGTTTTTGTGCATACACATAGGTTTTCAAACCAGAGGTTACTTTGTGGGGTTATTGGGAGGGCTAGGAACTGCAATCTATATGGTGAAACACACAGAGATGAGATCTACACCGCATACCGTGATAGGGTTGTTTCTGTTTGGTTTAGGGTTTCTTCAGATACTTGCGCTGGAAGAAAGACCGGATAAAGACCATAAGTATAGAAAATATTGGAATTGGTACAATCATAATATAGGATATGTAGTTATAGTACTAAGTGTCTACAATATCTACAAAGGCTTAGTCATCTTGCAACCAGGAAGTTTATGGAAGATTAGTTACACTAGTATCATAAGTGTGATTGGATTGTTTGCGATCATGATGGAGATTTTGCAATTTAGCAAGAGATGGGATAGCTTATACTCTAAAGACCTAGAAGCTGATCATCAAGCTGACTCCAATGTCTAGTTTATAAGCATTTGTATATCTATCACTTTGTCTTGATATTAGCTAAGACAAGCTAGTTTGTCATTCATTGATTTTATTTGTACAAAGATTTACTTTGGAATGTAAGTTTTGTTATTAGATATTCAAATAAGAATGTTAAAATGTTTTTTTAATGGTTTTTACATTGCTATGACTCAGTTTTGTGATTATAAGAGAGTCAAAGGAGGGTTCAAACCTAAGTGTACAATGCCCAATATAAAAATATAAATTATTTATTAATTAACGACTTTTGAACTTATGTAACAAAGAGTATAATTAGTATTTTTGTTTTCCAAAATCTGGGGAGGGTTTAGTATTATGAACAACGTCAAAAAAATTAATCTGATGAAGGTATATATATAAAAACAGAAATAATCATTTTCCCTTTTCAGATTCATATTCATCCCAACACTATATATACCTTTTAGTTGCTATATAGCTTCTGCAGCAGGATCAAGAAGCAAAAAACACATTCATTGAACTGGGTTTCAAGAATTGAACACACATCTGATATGGTAACATTTTTGTCTTCTTTCATGAAAGACCTGCACAATGGGATTAAACCTAGAATTATACATGGGGATGTAAAGTGTAGTAACATTTGTCTTTTAACTTGGTCTTTGTGGGTAGAAAAAACATGATTGTCTTTGTTTTTTTTTGTTTTTTTTAACAACTTCTAATTTTATTAAATTAGAAAAACTGTAACATAATCGTTGAACAAGTTTCTCATAATAGTTCTAGGAGGATAGAAATAAATTTTCGAAATAATTAGCTGTAAATTAGCCAATTTAGCTAATGAATCTGCCACTTGGTTGCATTTTCTTGGCACCGAAGCAAAGCGATTAGTCCATGTACGTATATCATTGATAAGAAGTTGTAGGCTAGCATTACTAGTTCGTAGTTCAAAAAGGCTAACTAGTTCAGTATTATCACCTTCCATAATGACACTACAGACTCCACGACACCAGATTGATTGTAATGAGTGTAACAATGCTAGTCCTTCTGCTTCTAGAGGGTTGTACCCTTGTTTCAGCCGTGTAGATGCTGAACATATATAGGTACCTCTATCATCCCGAAGAATCCATCCAACACCAGTAGAAGAAGAGTTGTAGTGATAACTAGCATCATAACTACATTTAACTATACCTTATGGTGATGGAGACCAATGAGTTGCCGAGGACTGGTCGGAGAGAACAGAAGTCCCCGGAGTAGAACCAATATCTAACCATTCTTTGGTGCTTTCAAGCGCTTTCATATTGATAGAGTTAATGGTATGAGACACTCTGTTAAATATAAGATCATTCCGGGATTTCCAAATTTGCCAAAGAACCCAAAAAACACTTTGATGAAACATTGATGATGGTGTAGAGTTGTGAACAATGAGGAACTCTTCAATATTTTGTTCCAATGTGTTATTGCAATGTGAGCGAGAAATACCCAGATTTGTATCTTGCCAAACCTGAGATGCATAATCGCATTGAAAGAAAATATGGTTGGCTGTTTCCATATGTTGACAACATCTCCTACATGTAGCATCAATTGGTATACCTCGACGATTTAATTCGACTCCAGAGCCAAGAGTCGAAGATAGAATTCTCCATAAAAAATGTATACTACATGTCTTTGTTTTCTTATGTACACACAGATTCATATAAGATAAAAATACTTACAAGCAGGAACATTTGAGATCGGTATAATCCGATGATATATTGAAGGATACATTTGATCCAGTGACTATAATAAATGCGGCTTCGAATATACCAGAAAAATTGAGATTTATACCTCAGCTAAAAATCAGGCTTCTTCAACACAACTTGAGCTTCACCTACAGATTCAATAACACCATGAAGTTCTTTTACATGGTTAGTCATGCCACTAATTCTATAAGCCTTAACCATTGTTCTATATGTAATCTTATCAGGTTTAAATCCCTTCTTCTCCATTAGTTCAAGAACACCTTTCATCTCTGCAAACTTTTCCATTCTCCCATATGCATCAACCAGACAGTTAAAGAACACAGTGTCTAACCTTATATCTGAGTTCTCAATGAAACGTAAGACTCCACCAATTTTATCTGCTTTACCAGCTCTTCCATAGGCACGAACAAGAGAACACATTGTAACACAACTTGGTTTAATTCTTTCTGATTGCATTAGTCTAAATAAGTATTCCATTTGTTTTAACTCTCCTGCTCTCCCAAACGCGTCAATGACTACATTGTAAGTGATTATAGTCCATGAATAGTGATACTTCTGCATGTACTCCATGACAGCACTCATCTTCTTGTAGTTTCCTGATTTACCATATGAATCAAGAAGAATATTAAAGGTTCTGATGTTTGGTTCAATCCCAGATCTCTGAAACTTTTCATAACAATTCTCCATCATTTCTATCTGTCCATTTCCACCAAAGGCTCTAAGAGTTGAGTTCATAGTCCACGAATCAGGCTTGCAATCGTCTTCTCCAAGCATTTGGATAAGTGTTGATTCCATCTCAACAAACCTTCAAAAAAAACAAAGAAATATACCCAATTTATTGATGTTTTTGAACAGAAACCATATAATAAGGATGCTAAAGTACATTTTTGATTTCCCATATGCATCGATGAGGGTATTATATGTGATTGTATTAGGCCTAATACCATGTCCTCTCATATCAGAAAGCAGATCCTGAACCTTATCGAACGCAAAAACCTGAAGAAACGACTTAATAAGGATTGAGTAAGTGTGGACATCTGGCTGACAGTTATGACTACTTTTCATACGATCAAGTAGCGTAAAAGCAGCATCGAAACGACCACTCCTGCTATACGCAGATAAAAGTGCAGTGTACACTTCATGATTCACCACACAGCCTTCATTGATCATTGCTTGAAAGAGCTCATGAGCTTTCTCTGGCTGTTTACATTTTCCAAGCATGACAATGAGCTTTACATAGATTCCAATGTTTGGTTTATACCATAACTGTTCTCGCAATAGTTCAAAAACCTACAGATACATCAAACCATTAATCTCATAACCACATACAAAATCAATACAAGTTCAATATATAGCAAATACAACTAAGTTCTTTGGAATTTGAAGCTACAGTAAGGCATAATCTGATTATTTTTATCAAAACAATTTGAGAAAATTAACGAATCATACTTGAAGAGCAGATTCCCATCGGAGAGCTGTGATTCTCTCGTGAAGAGACTCAAGGATCGTCTTTGGAAGCAGCTTCTTCGAGCCTTTCTTCTTCTCCATTATTGCTTTTGTAGCTTCTCTTCGAAGTATTATCGAAATTGCTTTCCTAGAAGCGGTCTTCGTGTTCCTATCTTCTTTATTATCATTCGAATCTATCTCCGTCGTGTCCTCTGTACTCATGAGCCATTTGCTTTGTCTCGTCTCACGAAGTGACAAGGAGGAGCTATTGTCGCTCTTAACGGAATGAATTGTACGACTGGGCTCGCGCGGGGAAATGGAGAAACATCGNAAGAGAAACCCTAGCCGCCCAGGTTAGATCTTAGGTCAATCTTCAACTGTGTGAGAAGCCTTTTGAAGCTTGTTCTTGACTTATCAAAGCCTTCTCCATAAGCTTTGTGGCGTCATTCAATCCCCAGACCTATATCCATTCAATCACCCACTTGTTTCTTGCTCTGAAGTTACCTTCAAGCTTGAATCACCATCAAACCACTTCAAAACCATTAAAACTGACCATAAGTATTAGAAGTTACCTTCAGCTTGGGTCACCATCTCTATCAATCCTTTGCTACACGTTTTAAGGGCCTTATCATTACCATCATGGATGCTAAGGTAATGGGATTTGACCATATTAAAAGCCTATATGCAGATGATCCGGATTTACAGGAAGCATTAAGGACACACACCAAGCTGATGCTGGGAACTATTACCAGCAAGGAGGATAGCTATTCAAGGACAAGACGTTGTGTGTACAACAAGGATCCATGAGAGATCTATTGGTCCGTGAAGCACATGGAGGAGAACTTATGGGATATTTTGGTAGGTACAAGACCTTGGCTGTGCTTAGTGAACATTTCTATTGGCCACACCAAAAGAGATATGTTGAAAGATATTGTGCCTCTTGCACCGCTTGCCTTCAAGCTAAATCAAGGTTACATCCTCATGGTTTATATATGCCTTTGCCTATTCCTAACAGACCTTGGGAGGATATATCAATAGACTTTGTCTTAGGACTTCGAAAGATAAACCACAAGGATTCTATTTTTGTAGTTGTTGACAGGTTCTCTAAGATGGCACATTTCATTCCTTGCAACAATACCAATGATGCCACACAAACAGCACACTTGTTCTTCAAGGAAGTGGTCCGTTTGCATGGTATCCCCAGAACCATAGTCTCGGAAAGGGACACTAAGTTCCTGAGCCACTTCTGGAGAGCGCTGTGGAGGAAGCTAGGTACAAAGCTCCTGTTTTCAACCACTTGTCATCCCCAAACTGATGGGCAAACTGAGGTAGTGAACCGGACTCTCTCCACATTACTGAGGCCATTACCTTTGAACCCGGAGACTGGGTCTGCTATACAACAAGTTATTAACTCATTCGTTTCATAGAAAGAGATTTTGGCAAGATGACTCCGAATGAACAAGGAGAGTTCTGGTTGACTTGATTGCATGCTGTTTGTATTGGAGTATATATAAACAGCCTTCATACACTTTGTAGACTGAATCTATGTGTGGATTTAGTTTAAAAATATATCAAGTCACATCACCACAAACTCGCGCGTCGCGCGGGTACTACCCTAGTGATTCTAATATTACTAACAAAATAAAAATGTGCTATAGGTAACGGTTGTGCTGCCTAAAAAAATTATATTGCTCCACTATCCCACGTTTTTTTTATTTGAACTTCCTTCTTTTCATTTTTTTTCCCATGTAACTCATTATTTAAATTAAATCAAACTGGAAAAAATGGACGAGAGATAACTCAGATCTTGTAAAATCCCATAATTTGTTTTAAATGCTTCATCCATTGATTGCTTTGACGAGAGATACCTGAGATTTGTTTCTCTTCATTATGGTTTCACCACTACGATTTTTCCTCTGAATTATCCACAGAAATTTTATTGTTCTCACTTTTGTTTTTTTGTCATCAAAATTCATTGGTCTCAAACCCTACGCTACAAGTTCTTCTACAGCCGCTGTAATCCTTTATCCCGCCACCTACACTAGTAATCCTCTATTTTTTCCTTCTTTGTTTGGTCTATTTTATAAATATGATGTAAAATCAGTGGTTGTTTCATGTATCCGTAGGCTAGGTCATTAGGATTCATTACAAGAAAATATGGTTTTAATGACTAAAAATTGGCGACTACATATTTAGTCAACGAATTTATGACTATTTAGCGACTATAAGATGACTAACTCACTACTAATAACAATTTATCGCTAAATAGTCGGTAAATAGCGACTAAAAGGCGACTACTGAGTGACTAACTCACTAGTAATAACAATTTATTGCTAAATAGTCGGTAAATAGCGACTAAAAGACGACTACTAACTAGCAGTAGTCGCCAAATAGTCGTGAAATAGTCGATATTTCGCGACTACTGCATTTTAACGACTATTTATTATCTACTACATATTTAGTCGCTATTTAGTCATAACTACTGAATTAGTGACTAATTAGCGACTAAAACTGTAGTCGCTAAAACACATAGTGATTGTCGTATCCACTCTCCTTACAATATTCATCTTTAGAGCTTTTTTATATGAGTTGATATACTGATCCTATTTGTTATGTATTTTCATGTTCTAAGGAGGAAGAAAAGATCCCAATAAAGTTCTTTGAGTTGAAAGCTTCTATAAGGTTGCTTAAGGAAAATGTGAAGGGTTGATGAGATTTTAAGAAGATCTTGTTAATTATAGTCATTGAAGATTTTGAATTCAACAAGAGTAGAAAACATAACATATCAAGATCGAGGAAACTACTTTCATTATAAAATATTTTAATATTTAAAATCTTTATTTGTATCCAGATTTTTTTTCTGTATTTTATATTTTGAGAATTTTGTATATTTGATTATATTTTATTTATTTTAAATTCAATTTTCTCAATTTAATTAAATAATAATTTTTACATAATTTTAAAATAATTAATTCTTAATTTATATCAAAATGAGTTTTACTATATAATGAGTGCATAACTATGACATAATCACAGTCACAGACCTAGGACAGAACAGTGACTACATTTTCAGTTACTAGCTATAACATTTTAGTTACTTTTATTTATTGTTATATTTTGTAACTGAATAATGACATAATATTATCATAGTAATATTATCACGTTTTTGTTACGAAATTATATCTGTGACTAATGTCTTGTAACCGTTTAAAATTATCACAAATTAGTGATAGTAATTATATTGTGACTAAAATATTTTTATTGTGACCAAATAATTTGTAGCAATATAATTATTTTTTTGTAGTGTTTATTGAATAAAGAGTAATTCCTTGTAATACCATTATTTATAGTTTATTGGACAAAATTACATTGTTTTTTTAAATTAGACATAAATACTATTTTTTATTAAAATTATAATGTTAGGATTTAGTATTTAGTGGTTGGGTTTAGTTTTTTTATTGTTTGGGTTTAGTATTTAGTGGTTGGGTTTAGTGTTTAATGTTTGAATTTTATTAATTTCTCAAAAATATAATCTAATTTTTAATTTAATTGAGTTATTAAATAATAATTTTGTCTTAAATTAATTTTAATGGTATTTGTGGAAACTAAACTTAAATTAGTGGTATTTAAGAGAATTGCCCTTGAATAAATCTTCTATTTCTTTTGGTTAATATATTGGTATCCTTTGAATCAAGGATCATCAAGTTTGGTTTCTTGCTCAATCGATGTTCGTTGATGCCAAACCAAAATTCCTAACAAATTTAAAATAAAAATATCTAAAAATAAATAAAAATATCAACATAATTTGTGAAGATCATATAACCAAACTGAAAATATACATTTAATAATCATATCAAATAAAATTTGTTATGAATTTTGTTTTGGCATCATGGCAAAATTAAAAACCTGCTAGTTATTTTTATATTTGTGTGGGCTCTTATTTCGAATACTCATATTGATTTTGATATACCAGAATTTAATATATTCATTGCAGATATCATTTTATTATTTCTTCTTTATGTGGGTTAAGGATATATTCTAGCTATAATAATTTCTAGAAAAACTCAAAGAATCTGTCTTTTTTATTTAATTTTCGAAATTTATGATTTAATTTCTATATGAAATTGTAAGATTGGTTAGGTTAATATTAACAGCTTATGAGAACATATAAAACCATTTAATAACTGGTTTTAATAGTTGAAAAAATATTTCATTTTCAATTGTTGTGACTTGTGAGTTTATGAGTTCAAAAAGATTTAGTCTAATTATGTTACATGTTACTAGATATGAAAGAATTATATTTTGAAATATTTATAATAAATCTACATAACATCAAATTGCCTAATATTCCAAAAAAAAAATCTTACCTAATATTCCAAGTAACTCAGACAACTCATGGATCCAGTCGAGTGGACACAAATATAATCACCAAATTGTTATTACAGATGAGCGAAACATATAATGTTTTTGTATATATTTTAGTTGTTTCATTTGCTTTACTTAGTAGTCTCATATAGAGATGACAAGACGAGACCTCAAATAAAATTTTATATTATTTAATGCTTTTTAGTTGCAATTAATTAATTAGTTGAACTTTTTGATGTGAAAATATTGTGGTTTCTTTTTTTTTTGACCTAAGCAAAGTGATGTGCTATAAATGTGAATCGAGAGATATCTATAGCTTTAGTAAGAAGTGGCATAAACCAAAGAATGATAACTCATAAATGTAACATGTGTAGTGTTTTACCAAAGGAAAAAAAAACATGTGTAATATTAGGTTTCAAAATACATGACTTCTTGACCTTATCAAATGATATTTTCCCAAAACATCATTCACGTGTGATTGGGTTTGTGTCTGAGTTTGGGAGAAGAAGTTAAAAATATTTTTTTATGTTATATTTGACTATATGAATATTTAAATTTACAATAATATTTGAATATATATAGTTTTATTGGTAATGTTCCTACAATATGTTATGGGCTCGAAGGAGATTTGTTCCCTCCAAGTACATGCATGTTATGTTTCTAGTGTCACCCACCAAACCAAAAATCATATATATAATATATATAGTTACAATTGCACCAAAAGCAATATCACTCTCCAATGTTAAAAAAACAACAAATATTATCATGTTATTAGTTAATTATAAACATATTATGATCTACCCTACAAAAGCAATGAAATATGTTTTTTTCTTGTTAATTAAATAGGTTAAGGAGAGATTATATAAGTAATAATAATTAAGTAATGATGAAATAGTTTAACAAAAAAATAATAATAAAAAATGGTAATGGGACACGACGCATTGCTAAATAATTTGAATGAGATTAGGTCACGAGGGACCATTGCGCATTCATAACCTCTAAAGGCTTTACGTATATCTAATTACAAAAATTAAATGCTCTAACGTGGCTGCCCTTTTCACTTCTTTTTCTCACTTATATATAGTAAATGACATTATTCAAATATATAAATTAATTCGTGTGTATTTTATGATAAGGTATATCATATATGCATGTTATATTACTCCAATAAATAAATTATGAATTCTAACCTACTCGAATAAATTAAAACATTATATGTGCACAATTGATTTGATTCAGACAAAATAGATGTTCACAAAAAATATTTTAAAATATATATTTCTTGTATTTTGATAAAATAAAGAGTAGTTCTCTTAAATATCACTAAATTCAGTTTTTATTTTTAAAAATATATTAAAATTAATTAAAAACAAAATTAATTAAATTTAAATTTTATATTTGGAAAATTAAATAAATTATAAACAATAAATAATAAATCCAAACATTAAATACTAAACTATAACCTTATATGACAAATTATAATCTCTAAATCAAAATTTTAAATCATAGATAATAAATACTGAATTCAAACACTAAATAGTAAACTTTAACCTTAAATACTAAACCTTAATCTCTAAACTAAAATTCTAAACCTAAATAATAAATACTAAATCTAAACATTAAATATTAAGTTATAACATTAAATAAAAAATATAACTTTTAATAAAAATAATATTTATATCCAATAAAACAATTAATGTAATTTTATCTAATAAACCATACTTGAAGGTATTAGAAATTTTTTTTAAAAATAAATATTTAACTAAAAGTATCTCATTTTAGAAACAAAAATGAGAGTAATAAGTATTATTTAATTTGTAATGTCAACTAGTATAGTTGAAATATTATTCCAAAAAATAAATCTTATTTCAATTAATGAATTGCACACCATACATATATAGAATTTTTATAAGAATAATATAACTCTTTAAATCTGATTATTAACTTTATAATTATATTTAGTTTCTTTTTACTAAATCAGGAAATTATGGAATCAAGATATTTTCTATCAATAAAGGTTAATTACATAATATAGTTTTATTAATTTTGATTATTGTTGTCCATTGTGTCTAATTCCAATGCACATGAGTTACAAATGGCAAAAATAAGATAAAATTTAAATAAGTGTAATATATATAAACTTACTATGTATTATGTATTTTAGATACTTATATGTAACTAAATAATAAATTCAACTTATTCTGGTTTGGTCATCTATGATTAATTTGTTTCATCATATCAACTAAAAGCTTACATATAAAAATGATTGAAAATACAATTACTCATCATAAATCCAAAGCTAAAATGGTTCTTCTATCTAAATTCTAATTCATCTTCATCTAAAAGCCTATTTGATTGGTTGTAATTGTGACACAACTACATAAATAAATAAATATCAAATTTTTTTTATATTCTCTTTTATCCTTGACCTTGTGTGTTTCTTCAATTTCTTCAATTTTTCGTTTTCTGGATTCTATTTCCCCGAGATTTTTCCGGGATTTTACTTTCGTCTTGCTGTCATAATTTTCTTATAAAAGTTTTTGTTTTTTTTTAATATTGATTCACTTCCGATTCCAATTTCTCTTTTTTTTTCCATCGGATTAAATGATTTTTCTCGGGAAAATTTTGAGATTATCCAGGAAAATGAGGAGACTTTGAAGATAGTAACTGTTTTGGACTTGAGTTAGTTACTAAGTATCTCCGGCGAATGAGCTTAGAAAGGGCTCTTCTTCGTTTATATCAGTGATGGGTTGTGCTTATTCCAAAACTTGCATTGGTCAGATTTGCGCTACGAAAGAGAATAGCATCAGAGAAACACATCAACAAGCTCCGGCGAGAGGCGGAACTAAAGCTACTACTGCGACTGAGGAGGATAATCCGGTGTTTAATTTCTCTTCAGATGCGGTTGATGATGATGAAATTCATCAGCTGAGCTTGAGTAGAGACCAAGAATGGGGAATTACAAGGCTTTCTAGGGTTTCATCTCAATTTTTACCACCAGATGGGTCAAGGACTGTAAAAATTCCGTCTTGTAACTATGAATTGAGATATTCGTTTCTATCTCAAAGAGGGTATTATCCTGATGCTCTTGATAAAGCTAATCAAGATAGTTTTGCGATTCATACTCCTTTTGGGAGTAACTCTGATGATCATTTCTTTGGGGTTTTTGATGGACATGGTGAGTTTGGTGCTCAGTGTTCACAGTTTGTGAAGCGGAGGTTGTGTGAGAATCTTCTTAGACATGGTAGGTTTCGTGTAGATCCTGCAGAGGCTTGTAATTCGGCCTTCTTGACTACAAATTCTCAGTTACATGCTGATATAGTAGATGATAGTATGAGTGGGACAACGGCCATTACAGTTATGGTTAGAGGAAGGACTATATATATAGCTAATGCAGGTGATTCAAGGGCTGTTTTAGCTGAGAAGAGAGAAGGTGATCTTGTAGCTGTTGATTTGTCTATTGACCAGACTCCATTTAGACCCGATGAGCTTGAAAGGGTTAAGCTTTGTGGAGCTAGAGTTCTTACTCTTGATCAGATTGAAGGCTTGAAAAATCCTGATGTTCAGTGTTGGGGTACTGAGGAAGACGATGATGGAGACCCTCCGAGACTTTGGGTTCCCAATGGAATGTATCCTGGAACTGCTTTTACAAGGAGCATTGGTGACTCTATTGCAGAGACAATTGGTGTTGTTGCTAACCCTGAGATTGCTGTTGTTGAGCTCACACCGGACAATCCTTTCTTTGTGGTTGCTAGTGATGGTGTCTTTGAGTTCATATCTAGTCAAACTGTGGTTGACATGGTAAGGTATTCTTCCCTCCACGGTCTTGCTCATTATATTTACCTAAGTAGAGGAAGAAGTCTCATGAAATTTGAATGCTTTATTTTTCAGGTTGCAAAACATAAGGATCCTCGGGATGCTTGTGCCGCAATTGTTGCTGAATCATATAGGTTATGGCTACAGTATGAAACTCGGACAGATGATATAACCATCATTGTTGTGCATATTAGTGGGCTAAAAGATGTAAGGAAAGCTTCTGTTTGTAGACCTTATTTCATCTTTTCTTGTCTTTTTTGGTGGCTGAAATTAGATTTTGAATCTTTCTTAGGATGCTCCTCGGCAGTTGTCGAGTACAGGGACTGTATTGCAGCCTCCTATTCCACAAGTTGTGGAGCTTACAGGTTCGGAATCTCCTTCCACCTTTGGATGGAACTCTAAAAACCAACGTGTGAGGCATGACCTATCTCGGGCCAGAATACGTGCAATTGAGAGTTCACTAGAGAGTGGACATGCTTGGGTTCCTCCATCGCCAGCCCATAGAAAAACCTGGGAAGAAGAAGTAATAGTGCTTGTCTGCTTTGCTTTACTCATCAAATCGGGAACGCCTTAAGTCTTTCTTAACTTAGAAGGTTAAAAGATGAATTTTCTCGTTTCAGGCACACATTGAGCGGGTGTTGCGTGACCATTTCCTCTTCAGGAAACTCACTGATTCTCAGTGCCAGGTTTTACTGGATTGTATGCAAAGGATTGAAGTCAATCCAGGGGATGTTGTTGTGAAACAGGTCGAAGCAGATTCCTCCTTGATCGTATATTCTGCAAAAGATATTCAATAAACAAACATCTGATATCATAATCTCTTTGGTTTATTCTTTTGCAGGGTGGTGATGGGGACTGTTTCTACGTTGTGGGTAGTGGAGAATTCGAAGTCTTAGCAACTCAGGTTTGTTCTAGAGTTACTCGATTTGACTTGTGAGCAGCATTGAGCATTATTATCACTGTGTTTATAACCGAGGATAAATGTTAGGATGATAAGAACGGTGAGGTGCCTAGGATCTTGCAGCGCTATTCAGCTGAGAAACAGTCATCATTTGGTGAACTTGCCTTAATGTGATTCCTCTGCACTTTTTTATTAGAAATATATTCTTCTTCTGGAGACAAAGTATTCTCTGTCTAATTCAGTTCTTGCGATGTGTGATCACCAGGCATAACAAGCCACTTCAGGCTTCTGTGCGTGCTGTGGACCATGGAACATTATGGGCATTGAAAAGAGAAGACTTTAGAGGAATTCTGATGTCTGAGTTTTCAAACTTAGCGTCCTTGAAGCTTCTTCGTTCTGTCGATCTTCTTTCACGTCTTACAATTTTGCAACTAAGCCATGTTGCAGAGACTCTCTCCGAAACTTGCTTCTCCGATGGACAAACAATAGTTAACAAGGTGAAGTTAGTTTTGCTTTTTGTAAAGATAACCAACTTACTATACTCTTAACAGCTTCTTTCTCATACTTTTCTGTGAATGTATAGGACGAAAAACTTCAGGGCTTGTATGTTATCCAGAAGGGACTTGTGAAAATTTCTTTCGGTGCAGAGGTGTTAGAGGGTCAAAATGTATCAAGCCTTAAAACTGGGATCAGTAAAGAATATGAGAATCTTGAAATCGGTAGAGAAGTCTCCATAGAAAAGCAAGAAGGAAGTTACTTTGGTGAATGGGCTCTTCTTGGCGAACTCAAAGATTCATTAAGTGTGGTCGCAATAGGCGAAGTGGTGTGTGTGATTTTAACAAAAGAAAACTTCGATTCAGCGGTCGGCCCTCTAACCAATCTTGCGGATGACGGTCACAAGTATGATCCTATAATCTTCTTCATTCCCCTTATTTTTGGATCATAAGATGATTCCATGCGATGTTTTTGTTTATTTAGGTCGAGACATTCTTCATTCGATTTGTCCAAGGAATCTTCAAAAGTTACTGATACCACAGCTCTTGCTAAAACCACCCTTGCAGACCTGGTAAAAGCAATGTTACTCTACATCAACCATAAAACTGTAATCCTCAGCTTACATTATTTTGGTGTATCCAGGAATGGACAACATGCTTGAGTTCAACAGATTGCAGTGAGATTGGGCTTGTGCATTTGAAAGATAAAGAAAATTTGTTTAGCTTAAAAAGATATTCAAAGCAAAAGGTGAAGAAGCTAGGTAAAGAGGCACAAGTCTTGAAAGAGAAGAATTTAATGAAGAACGTAATAAAACACTCAGCTTTTATTCCCCAAATCTTGTGCACTTGTGTTGATCAAACATTTGCAGCCATATTACTTAACACTACTCTTGCTTGTCCTTTATCTTCTCTGCTTCACTCTCCTCTTGATGAGTCTTCTGCTCGTTTCATTACTGCCTCACTTGTGTCTGCCTTTGAAGATATACACAAGGTTAAAAACTTATTCTTTTAACATCTTTTAATTTCTAAGATTTTGTAATCTGAATGTTAGTTTTTCTCTTTTCGTTTTGGAATTTATAGAAAGAGATTCTCTTCAGAGGTTCATCTCCTGAGTTATTGATGTTGGATCAATCCGGACATCTACAGGTCCTCGATTATTCTCTTTTGATGTTATAGTCATTATGTTCACCTGACCTTAGATTTGAATATCTTTATCATAGATTGTAGACTTCAGATTTGCCAAGAAACTGTCTGGGGAACGAACATTTACAATCTGCGGAAATGCAGATTACTTAGCTCCCGAAATCGTTCAAGGGAAAGGCCATGGTTTTGCAGCAGACTGGTTTTAATTTCCCTCTATTCCTCTTTTGTTTTCTTCTTCATTTTCCAGATAATATATGAAGATTCTTAAATGTTTTTATTTTCGGGTTGATTCTGAAGGTGGGCACTTGGAGTGTTGATATACTATATGCTTGAAGGAGATAAGCCATTCGGGTCATGGAGAGAAAGCGAGCTCGATACGTTTCAGAAAATTGCTAAAGGTCAACTAACTTTTCCTCGAGTTTTAACCTCAGAAGCTGAAGATCTTATCACAAAGGTCTCTCATCTTTTAAGTTCACATCTATTAAAAAGTAGAATCTCTAGTTTCATTGACTTACCAGCTTCTTAAAACTCTTTATGTAGTTGCTTGAAGTTGATGAAAACATAAGGTTTGGTTGCCAAGGAGGTCCTGAATCAGTCAAGAAACATCCATGGTTTAATGGACTTAATTGGGAAGCTATTAGTAACCGTGAATTTCAAGTTCCTCAAGAGATAGTCTCACGCATTCATCATCATTTGGAGAATGACAATGTTCTTCCTCTTGAAACATCTCAATCCCTGGACATTACAGATGATCAAGATACTCAAAACTGGCTTAAAGAATGGTAATGAATGCTTATAAAACAAAACAGCCTCTCTTCATTTAAAATATGTGTGCTTTTAAAACAGTCATTGGTGCTGAAAACAAAAGAGCCAACGAATCTTTAAACCTTGATTCATAAGAAAGTTTAGAATATTTTGATTCTGGTGTATATATGTTATATAATGGCTGAAGAAGGAATATGCCCTAATTTTAGCCATTCGACAAACTTATAAAATTAACAATGAAAACAAATTTCAAACTATGCATTAAGATTTTGGCGTGTGGTGTTTAGGTCATTTGTTTTATCTCTATTAACAAACCACTGAGCTGTTCTTCTAGCGATCGGCAACCATATTCGCTGTCTTCTCTCCTCAGTCGTCGTTGCAACAACGTAACTCTGTGACGTGGAAGCTGTTGAACCTCCTCCGACCATGTTTTCTCTAGGAACAGTTATGATCTCAGAGACCGCTCTCTTTATCTCAGTATCTTCCTTGTCACGCAAGTCACCTCTGAAAGAGAATCTATCGCTTGACAATGAAGTTAACATCTCCGATGTCAAAAACGTCAAATCTGATGAAGTTACATTACTCCAACGATTCTTAAACTTAACATCTGAAACAACAATCCTGTGATTAAACTTATGCATAAGTTTCTTCTTCTTCTCCATATCTTCGTTTCCTTGTCGTTCAAGCAACAGAGATTTCTTTATAATCTTCCTGAAACTACTAAACCTAGAAGACCCATCACTAACTCTTTCTTCTCTTTCAACATAAATCTCCAAGCTCAAGTTTTCTTCTCTTGTCTGAGATTCATTCGCAATTCTCAAACTATTACTACTACAACCCAAACCAGAGAAATCATCTTCAATAGAGACTTTGTTTCTACACAAAGGACATGTTGCGTGTTCTTCAAGCCACTCATCAATGCAACCAATATGAAAAGCATGTCTACATTTAGGTAAAAGCCTAAGAATCTCAACATCTTTGAATTTAGACAAACAAACCGAACATTCCCAAACCATGTTTTAATCCTTTTAAAGAAGAGAATCTAAAAAAGGGAAGAGACTCTATTGCTGTCTTGTCTAAACCAGAGAATCGTGAAGACCTATTGAAAAGTCCTTGCCATAGACGATCTTGTCTTCCTCTGTCTCCTTCACCATCACTATCTGATCTGAGATCGTTGTGGACACATTTAGCATAGACGAGGAGAACAAAGGTGAGAGTGAAGACTATGGAGAAAACTCCAGTGATCATGGCTAAGCTTGGTTTGAAAAGTTCATTGGGTGTGAGCATAGGAAGAGGAGGAGGAGATTGAGCAAAGACATAATCGATGAAGAAGAAGAAGAGAACTGAGATTTTTTGTAATAGATTCGTTGTTTTGAAGGGAAAGAACAAAACAAAAATTCTCTTTTATGAATTTGGAGAGACAGAGAGATGAATAATTAATTAATTAATTTGGTTTTTGATTTAAATACTATAATATATTTATCAACGTGACATCATTATTGATATCATTGAGAGGCATGGAATGTAAGGTGGAATTAGTGAAAATATATAAAATAAGTTGAATAAGTTAAATTATAAAAATACTCTTAGGTCCATGGATGTAGTTGTAGAGAAATTAATATAAAAAAGTATAGGTTTTGAATCTTTTGATTGATGGTGATTAATTAAGAATTTTTTGGAACAGAAATGTTGGTGAATGAATATGAATTAAATATATTTGAATATTTGTGAAGATGTATGCATTGACTTTGAATTGTGGAATATAAAACATTTTATGTGAATGCCATATATTTCATTCCATTTCTTTAAAATTAAATTGAGGTTTTTTATTATATTTTGAGATTTAAATCTAAGTCAATTTCACTTTTGTATCAAGTATATTTTGTAGTGAGTTTTAAGCATGATATGGTTTTCACTCACTATGTTTTTTTTAAATGTCATTTTAATATTTTTAACACGAAATAAGAAAATATGTAGTTATATATAGAGCAATTATCTTAAATACCACCAATTTAAGTTTCATTTCCACAAATACCATTAAAATTGATTTAAGACAAAATTACCATTTAATAACTCAATTAAATTAAAAATTAGATTATATTTTTGAGAAATTACAAAAAATTCAAACATTAAACACTAAACCTAACCACTAAATACTCAACCCAAACAATAACAAACTAAACTCAACCACTAAATACTAAATCTTAACATTATAATTTTAATAATAAAGGTATTTTTATCTAATTAAAAATAATAATGTAATTTTGTTCAATAAACTATAAATAATGGTATTAGAAGGAATTACTCTTATATAAACTTGCTCTTATTTATATGTCAATATTTAATTTATTATAACTAAAATTCAAATAATTTTTCTTCTCAAAATTACACTTTTGATATAGACTACATTATACACTTAGTCACACCAAATACAAATAACATATAATTTAATTATGCAAGTAGTTTAGCTAGTTCATCTAGCTTCAGTGTTCCATGAGGTATTACTTCTCGGTAATCTTCATCAAACTCATCCATATTTTTCTCCAATCTCTCTTCCTTCTTCACCTCTCTTTCCACACTCACTGCAACTTCTCTTTTCTCAGGAACCACAAGATTACTTGTCTTTCCCTCCATGTTTCTGTACCCGAATTCTCGACTTTCTTGCTTCTTAACGGATGGTTGTTTACTCAAGCCATGTTGGAAGACTGGTCCTGGTGCAGCTACAGCTGAAAAGGCAACAGCTTTGGCAAAGACTTTATCTGCATCTAGATCAGTAGTGTCTAACACAAGCGCAGTCCCGTTCTCTACAGCTTGTTTCATCAGATTCAAAACTCTCTCTATGCTTTGTTTACTGATTTCTTCAGAATCGTTTTCAGGTTCTTGATGGAGGAAACTGTCTGCAGTTAGCTCTGTGGATGAGCTCTGTAAAGAACTGTTTGTACTCTCCATGGCTGACATATCTACATTTGAAGGGCTTAGATCATGACCATCTGGTTCATTTTGCAGTTCCATAGATCCCAGAGGAATGTTTTGAGTATGATTTGGTGATTCCAATGGTTCATCATCATCATCGGACAAGACAGTATCAACTTCAATATCTCCAAGAATATCATTCTTTTTATCGAATATTGTGAGAGACGATTTCCATTCTCGGCCTCGCCAGATAAGAATTTGCTCATTTTCAAAAGAAATGAGCACACATGGAACAAGATCCTACCACAACACAACCAACAAGTTCAACAACGAAACACGAAGAAAAGATATGTGAATTAAGGATAGATCAAACCTTGAGTTTGGCACCGATTTTTCTAAAATCACTGCCTTTCATCCCTTGACAATTGATCCGAACCAATTCACAAACTTCAAATGCTTCTTTCACATTTTTCACAAGGTCACAATACACACCATTCTTCCCTACACAACCCAACCAAACCCAACACAGCATAAAACTTAACATTCCCAATCTACGAAAAAATCATTATTATCCTGATTGCTTACCTAGCTTGCATATGGGCATAAGCTCTCGTCCTTTCCTCCGCATCTCATTAGCTTCTTGAAGAGTCAAACCCTCAGGCACATTTAAAATCAGCTTTGGATAAACAGGTGCCTTAGGCTTCCACAACATAAGAGGAAAGCGAGGTCTTGTCCTGTGGTTATAGTTTCTTCCACGGAAGAGGAAAAGAACACCTCCTCTTCTATATATCACCTTCCCACCAACTTTCTCCTATCAATGCAATAAACAAATCTCATGAAGACTAATACAATGGAGTTCTCTACTATATACAAAACAGTTTGAAGGAGAATACCTCTAATTGCTCGCAAATGTTATCCATGTCAACTGTACAAACTCCTTTACATTTAATCTTACAAACTCTTCGCCGTTTCCATAAATCATGTATGTTATTCAACATGTTATGAGTTAAACCATCTCTACCTGAGAAAATACATAAAAACTTTAGATCATATCTTCTTCCATTACACCTAAACAACAACAGACTAAGCAAAAAGTATTGAGTTTTATTATATACCCATGTTCAATTGCCTTGTTGTCTTCAAACAAGAAGTAACCAACTCTCTAATCTCTTCCTTGGTCAATGGCTCCCCTAAGATCTGTTCCTTCGTGTAAACATACCTTGGACCCAACCCGGGTCGAAAAGGACCCGGCTTTTGAACCGGTTTAATACCTTTCTTCCCCACAGGAGGTAATCTAAAAGAATCGAATTCTCTCGGCGTTTTCTGTGATTGAGGAAGCGGAGCACGACCAGTCCATGGTCTTCCCATTGTTGTGGGTCCAAAAGGCGCGTAAGCAGGCTCACGAAGCTTCAAAGGTTTAACCTTTGGCGTCTCTGTGTAACTGTATTTGAATTCGAAAGGAGCTCCATTGATGACGTAAGATAATCCATCTTCACTAAGCTTAACCTCGGGCTTAGTGTCTAATTGCGGAGGTGAATCGGGTACTTTAGGTTTGTTCTTTGGTTTATTGGGTCCTGAATCGGGTTTAGAGTATTTGGATCTTCGACCTGGAATTGATCGAGCTGAGGGAAGTGAAGGAGTGCCTCTTGATCTAAACGGCGACGTTTTAGGCTCAGATGCTGCGGA
>KE159284.1:45227-55367 GCA_000411055.1 Leavenworthia alabamica | reverse complement strand
TAGTGACGCCGTCGAATCGGCGGTCTCGACGGATCTCAGCCTCGAGCTCTTCTTGGTTCCGGCGACGTTGTTCGAACTTCTCGGCATTAGCGTTACCCCACCTAGAGAATCGAATCTCACTAGGTGCTCTTGGGTTTGGATTAGGAAACAGAGATGGCGCGAAAATTGGAAAAGGGGTATTGAGTTTCAACGACATTGCCGGTGAAACAGAGCTCCGTAGGAAGTGAAGGTTTTAGAGAGACTCATCCACAGGTGGTGGATTGATAGTTTTAAACTATAGGGTCAATTTTCTAAAAGGCTAAAAGTAAAGGGTCGAAATGAGTCCATTATTTTAAAGCCTAACAATTAACGATCTCTAAAAGCCCAGAATGGTATCAACTATCAACCATACTTCATTTTATATGGCGAATAAAGATGTTACAATGGGCCTGATCTGTTAAATGGGCCATTCTGAACATTAGTCTGTTAACAATCATCAAAGAGACATATTGGTAAGTTTTGCATAATATTTCTTGTAATTAAAACATTCAAAATTATATTCATTAAAGTAAATTGATTATTGTTATTGTTTGCATTTGTATTCTTTAATTGTCATTATTTGAAGATGAAGGAACTAGTGTGTATATAATTAGAAAGATAACTAAACAATGGTCAACGAACGCCGCACTACGTCTATATGACTATACATTAAAGTATATCTCGTTTTAACAAAGTAAAATATATTAAAAGATTAAATACTATTCTCACGTTCATAGGATAAATTGATCATATACTTAGTAAACCAGTGTCACATACTATTTACATTTGGTTTGAAAAACTAATTTCGGATAATAATACTATTGCTCGTATATTTTTAATAGTGTAATTCCTTCTACTACTATCATTTATAGTTTATAGGCCAAAATTATATTATTTTTTAATTAAACATAAATACTACTTTTTAATAAAATTATATTTTTAATTAATGTTAGGGTGAGTATTTAGTGGTTGAGTTTAGTTTTTTATTGTTTGAGTTGAGTATTTAGTGGTTGAGTTTAGTATTTATTTTTTGAATTTTATATAATTTCTCTAAAACATAATCTAATTTTTAATTTAACTGAATTATTAAATGATAATTTTTTTTTAAATCAATTTTAATGGTATTTGTGAAAATTAAAGTCAATTTGGTGGTATTTAAGAGAATTGTCCTTTATAACCAATGTTTTTTTATTCTTCGTTCCTATCAATCATATTGATCCTATGTATCTTTTATTTCTCAGTTCACTAAATCTTATTTTATATAACTATAAACATCCTTTTTGGTCACATGGTATATAATTTCCTAAGATATAGGTATAATATAACATTCTATTTTGTAATTAAGGAGGTGTTAATGAATTATGATTTAAAATAATTTTAATGTATTTTGGTTCAAGAGTTGTTCTAAAATTACTCAAATTTTAAAGAAACAAATATAATAAAATACATTCTAATTCAAATATAACTAAATCAAATCAACATTGAATAACACTTGATTTTAATGTATGTTAAAATCAACTACCAAATACTTAATCCAATGTATTTTATTGTACTTTTTCTAAATTCATAATTGAATAACATATGATTTTATTGTATTTTGAAAATACAATCAAATGTATTAAAACACAAAATTGAATAACCCCACCTAAAAGTAGTTTTAGTTAATTCCAAGTAAATTAATATATTCTATAAATTGTTTTTTTGTTAATGCATTAAAAGAATAGAGTAGTAAATATTTGTGGTTAATATCTAAAACATTGTAAAAGATCAAATTAATTATAAACAATACTATAATATATTATGTGTATATATATATATATATATTTTTTTTGACATGCATCTAATAGTAAAAAAAAATTTATCTCGTGGCGACAAAAAGGGTGAACAAGTTTCTTAGGGTTTAGAGCTGCGGCGATGAGGATCTAAATGTTACGAGTGGTTTTCTGGTGGTTTTTGGATCTGAAAAACATAGATCGACGAGGTTAGAATATAGAAAAGTGGACGATTTGTGTGATGGTCACTGGAATTGGGTCGAGAGATGGCAGGGGCTGAAACAAAAGGATGAAGAAGAACAAATAAGTTATGAGAGTCTCTTAGAGACGATAAGGAGTGTGGGGATAGGGATTCAAATTGGTGGTGATAAGTGGATTATAGAGATAGTGATAGCTAGTGACTATCAAGAAGAAACTAAAATAAAAAATAAAGATAAAAGATAATTTGTTTGATTTTATTTTGTTTTTGATGAACCCTAATATTGTAAACAGTGACAATTAAATACAATGAACTTAACTTAAACGACATAGTATTGTTTAGTGGAACCTTCCTTCTCAAACATTGTCTTTCTCTTCTTTAGCCACTTTTGACTTGTTTCTTCTCCATAGCTCTCGCCTCTGATCTTAACATCTTCCTTTTACCAACCTCATGATCTCTACATCTATCAGATAGTCGATGGTTCTGCATATTCGGGATCTACACAATCGGTCTTCAAATAATGCTAATTTCAAATGTCTGGCAAGGGATAAACTAGGTTGTCAGATTTTTGTCATAAACTTCATAAATTATAGATGGAAAGTTGTTTTCACTATGTTATGGTCGTTCTATTTAGGATGGTCTATTTATAATGTAATGTTTAACTATCTAAGAG
Organism: Leavenworthia alabamica; assembly: GCA_000411055.1. Lineage (NCBI taxonomy): Eukaryota > Viridiplantae > Streptophyta > Magnoliopsida > Brassicales > Brassicaceae > Leavenworthia > Leavenworthia alabamica. Next base: position 52,705 of record KE159284.1, on the reverse strand, counting down.
GAGATAGTTGTAAACAGGGATGCAGAAGCAATAACAAAATTCAAGGAACTAGGGAGAAGTGATCTTTATAGGGGAAATCATATGGTGAGCATTACAGATGGCAAACAATATATACTAAGAGAGTTGTGGTCGATTGGTTTTCAAGGTATTGCACAAATAAGTTCAATATATTCTGGCTTTTCAATTGGGTTTATAGTGGACTATTGTGTCTGATATATTTTCTTATGGTTTGGTGTACAAATTTAATGGTAAATGAAGATAAACTCTTCAGCAAATGGATGGAGCAGACCACTGAATATAAACAGCTTCAATGATCAACAGTACGATCTTCTACTCAATTAAGAACATATATTTAAACATCTGGGGTGAGTCTAAGATAATATCATGTCTTATGTCACAAGAAAAATTATTTATTGGGTATAAACATGAAAGTAAGAGATTATGGAAGAAAGGAAAGAGATTATTTGGTCTTCATTTTATAATCTTATTATTTAATGAAATGAGAGGAAATAATGGGATGAAGATACAATACAATAAAACATCACTGGCATATAATCGGTTATTATGGATAAAGATTTTGTTCAGATTTTTGTATTTCATTTTTAATGGTGATCAGAGGTTGAAAAGGAAAAAATCATTTTCTAAATATATAGATTTAATGACAATTCGATTGTGTAAAGGTAGTAGGAGATATAGTATTTAACTACAAAGATATGGTCTACTATAACATGTCAATTATAAGAATCACTTTAAGTTTGAAGATCATATAAATTGATATTTTTGATTCAGAAAATCACCAGGTTTTAATAGATTTATTAGATAAGATCGGGTTTATCAAGTATAAAATGGGTGGTTTAGGATCAGAAACAAATCACAATTCATCAAGCTCACTTATTTCACAAATTATCTTTTTCAGTTTCTAGATTTTTTCATACACTAAAATCATGTCACATGCTAGTTTAGTTGGATCTAAAAGTGAGGATAAAAGACCAATTGGTCCAGTGAGATTGAGGATACAAGTACCAAAGTTTGATAACTCTGCCTTAATTCAAGGGTATTCAAAAACGATCAATGGTCGTTGTATGAATCCCTTTGCATAGGACATGAACTCACTACTTACTATGCTTCCAAAAATTTGGAAAGTAGAAGACAGAGTGGCGGGGGCTGATCTAGATCTTGGGAGATTTCAGTTTGATTTCGACGAAGAGAAGGATCTCCTCAATGTTTTAAATATGGAACCATTTCACTTCGACTATTGGATGTTGGCTATTGAACCCCGATGGTGGAGCCCAACTATTCATCGAAGATAAATTTTTGGATCAGGGTAATGGGGGTACCGCTTCACTTTTGGGCGGCAGAATCATTTGAAAAAATAGGGAAGGCTTTAGGAACATTGGTAAAGGTCGATGTAAATGGCAGTAGGGTTAAAGTAACTGTTGATGGCTTCAAGCCTCTATGCTTCGATATGTTGGTTGAGTTTTTCACAGGGGATGACTCAATATTGGAAGTCCCGGTGAAATTGGGATACGATAAGTTGGCTAGATATTGTCGAATATGCTTCAGTCTCTGCCACAATGAATCACGGTGCACTACTTTTGATTGGGGTATACAAGAAGAACAAAAAAAACGATGGGTCAAGATCTGGACTTGAAGCTATGAGCTATAAGGGGGCAACAACACGTGGAGTTCAAGACGGAGGTCATTCAAAGGGAAAGGAAGTGGTTCGAGAATCAGAAGAGTTTAGGCCAGCAAAAAGAGGTTCGATAAGAGAACCACAGGGTTACTATAAGGGTTCACAAATCCATAGAGGGTATCATGGGAATCAGCATAGATATCCTGTACAAGGGGTTAATTATGGCTATAGGCAGGTAAGCTATGTAGAAAGTCATAGTGGGTCTCATCAAGTACAAAAAGAGGAAGAGATGCATCACATAATAGAGATAGAAGATGCTAAAGGTTTGAGCCAAAACACTCATCAAGAGGAGGCTGAAGATAAGCAAGAACAACTGCCAAAAAAGGCATGTAAGAAGCTATTTGGGTCGGGAGTAGAAGTTGTTGACCATGGGTTTGAAGATGTTTCAAAACCTTTGTCAAAACAGATGCTAATGGAGATAGAGGAGGAAGATGACTTAGACCTGCTGGATAATGAAGTGAAAGTAAGAAGGCTAGAAGAAGGTGAGATACAAGCAACTGATGAAGCTAAAGAAACGGAACAGACAGATGGGGATTTGTGCAGTTCTGATTTTGAGACAGTTGGAGAAAAATCAGAGATGATTCAGGTGGAGTGTGCTAGTGATGGGGAGAAAGGAAAAAAGATAAGCAAGGAGAAGGGTGTTATCAAAAAGAAAGTAGCTAGAAACAATTTGGTACTTCGTGGGACATCATCGAAGAAATGGAATGTTCAGGTCTTAGCATCTCCCAGAAAAAAAATATCTAATAAACAAGGTGAAGGAGGTGCGGATCCAGGAAATACAGGTGGTCAAAAAGCTGGGGACAAAAAACCACCACACAAAGAATAGGGGCTCTCAAGGTTAAAACATTTGGGATATCAATCAATTTATAGGTTTGGATTGCATATTTTAAAAGGTTTCAAAGGATTCACAATGTGGATGGTTAAAGATCAGTTCCAGAAACATGGTGATGGTGGGATTCTAAAAATGAAAGGATGTACTGAGTTTAAAGACATAGGTGAGATTGGTAAATGGGGGAATTTTTGGGCAGTTCCATGTTTATATATGTCAAGTAATTGTGATATCGTTTTAATTGTGGTAATACGGGCAGGAAGTGAACATGTGACTAACCTTATACAAGAATTAATAATGATTGCTTCCAAGTATTATATTGATGGTTTTCTCAAGACTGAATAAATAATTTTCTTGGATTATTATGGTCAAATGGTGTTACAGTTCCCATGATGAGATACTATTAGATATTTTTCGACTGTTGAAATAGTGGATTGTCGTATTATATTTATCTTTTGAACATGAATACACTATTAGTTATCTATTTATTCTGGACGTTTGATTGGATTTGTAGGTTTATAGGTTTATTAAATTTTCAAATAGTCATATCGTCGACAGTAGAAACAGATAAGGTCGATCAAATACAAATTATACATTGGTGGAAAAAACAGAAACAGGAATTATTGATAATATAAAAAGATGTCATATAACAGAAAATTTAAATAAGAGGTCAGATAGATATGAGATCAATTATGCTGATATAATTGATAATAGGAAAAAAAAAGAGTCTTGTTAGTTATAGTTATATATGGGTTAAGGTCATTTAGGAGGATGATTAGAAAATTATATGTGATTTATAATTTAATTAATGGTTAATATGAAAATTATAAACTGGAATTGTCAAGGTTTGGAGAATGGGACGACAATTGGCTATTAACGGAAAATATGGAAGAAAATTAAACCGGATTTTTTATTCCTCGCATAAACAAAAAAAAATTATAATTTTGTACAAAAATTTCAAAATCATTTTGGCTATGATCAATTAATAACAGTTGAGGTTTAGCATTTTTTTACAATAATTATTTTGATTTCATGATTAAATTTCAAGATTCTAGAATTATTGATGTAGAATTATTTTTTAAAGGAAAAAATATTTTATTTCGTTTATATATGGTGATCCGGTGCCAAAAAATAGAGAAAACACCTGGGAAAGACTAAAAAGAATAAGTTTAACACGTCTAGAATCATGTATGATAATTGGAGATATGAATGAACTGAGAGGAAATCATGGAAAAAAAAAGGTAGATTAAGATATCAGTCATCTTTCTCGGATTTTAATAATATGATTAGTATTTGTGGTTTTATGGAGTTTCCTTGTATAGGTAATCATTTATCCTGGAGAGGGAGACGTGGTAGGGATGTCATACGTTGTAAGTTAGATAGAGGCTTAACGAACAATGGCTGACATAATTTATTTACGAAATCGGTGACATAATTTATTTACAAAGAATACAAAGGAAGAAAACAATTTTGGTTTGATAAACGATGGCTATGAAAGGAAGGCTTAAGAGAGGCTATAGTGGAAAGATGGAGTGGTTTAGAAGAGCCGGGTACAAAACATTTTGGGGAAAAAATAAATCATGTAGACACAAGATATCTGTGTGGGGGGAAATAAATAGGACATCAGAAGAGAAAATAATTTCAGATCTCCAGAGAGTATTGGAAGAAATCCAGGAAGATGACCATAGGTCACCAGAGAGTATTGGAAGAAATCCTGGAAGATGACCATAGGTCACCAGATGATTTAGTTGTAATTACTATGAAGCTGCAAGAAGCTTACAAAGTAGAGAAAATATTTTGGTGGCAGAAAAGTAGAAATAATTGGTTAAGGAAAAGAGACCAGAACACAAAAAATTTCCATAATCAAACAAAACAACGACGTGCAAGAAACAAGATTACAGGATTAGAGGATGAGAATGGTAATGAGTAACGGAGGAGAAGGAGATAACAGATATAACTACTGGTTATTTTCAAAAACTTTTTATAACAACTAATCCAATAGATTTTGATGAGGTAGTGAATGAGGTACATATGAAAGTGACACCGGCAATGAACGAGAGTTTAACCACAGATGCATCACAAGAAGAAATTTAAAAAAAAACACTCTTCATGATGAATCCGATAAAGACACCAGGTCCAGATGGTTTAACGGCGTTATTTTATCAAAGGTTTTGGGATATTGTAAAAGAGGATCTAGTACAGTTAGTTAATGAGTTTTTCAAATCTGGATTTTTTGATGAGCGGTTAAATTCAACAAATATATGCTTATTACTGAAGAAGAAAAAGCCAAACAAGATGGCGGAATTTAGGCCTATCAGCCTGTGTAATGTACCTTATAATGTTATAGCTAAAGTTTTGACACAAAGGTTAAAATACTGTTTGCCATCTTTCGGAAACCCAGTCGGCATTTATCTCAGTACGTCTAATTTCAGATAATATTCTTATAGCTCAGGAGATATTTCATGGACTAAGAACAAATCCAAGTTGTCAAAGCAACTTTATGGCGATCAAAACAGATATGAGTAAGACATATGATAGAGTAAAATGGTTTTTCGTAGAAGTGGTGATGAGGAGAATAGGGTTTTTAGAAAAATAGATTACTTGTATTTATGGTGTTCAAATCAGTTCATTATAAGTTTCTAATTAATGGGAATTCCCATGGTCAAATATCGCCACAAAGAAAATTAGGCAAGAAGATCCGTTATCACCTTATATATTTATAATGTGTACAGAGGTGTTTATTGCGAATATTAAGAAATCAGAATTAAATAAAAGGCTAACGGGATTAAAGGTTTCACGCCACAGTCCACCAATATCTCATATGCTGTTTACAGATGACAATTTATTTATTTGTAAGATGGAAGAAGCATAAACTGCTGAAATTTTGGATGTACTTAAACAGTATGAAAGAGTGTCGAGCCAACAAATTAACTATCAGAAGTCCTCAAATACAATTTGGTCATAAGAAACAAGGAGACGTCAAAAGTGTCATGCATAGAATCCTTGGTATATCCACATTAGGAGGAGTGGGAGCTTATTTAAGAATTCCGAAAAGTTTAGATGGAAGCAAAATAAAAGTTTTTGCAGTTCATAAAAGAACGGCTTGAAACGAGGATAAATAGTTGGACATCAAAATTCTTACCAAAAGGTGGAAAGAAGTACTAATTAAATTCTTACCAACTTGTGTGATGTTATGTTTCCGATTACCAAAGACAATCACAACAAAACTCACAAGTGCTGTGGCAAAATTTTAGTGGAGCTCGAATAGTACTGATAGGAGTATGCATTGGAAATCTTGGGATAAAGTAGGTGCTGCAAAATCTGATGGTGGTTTTTAATGGGAGGTATTATCAGAAATCAACACCAATGGATACGGGGATAGTATATAATCCATCGTATGGATGGAGAAGTATCTTCTCAGCTCGACCTCTGGTAGATCAGAAAATTATTAAAAGAGTAGGATTTGGTCATTCGATATCAGTTTGGAATGATCTATGGTTACTTGCTTTACGACCGAGGCCAACCACATGTAGGATCCAAAATATCGACTCAAACCTTAAAGTAAGTCAATTAATTGACCCGCGAACAAAATGGTATAATATTTCTTTACTCGAGGAACATATGTCACTAGAGGATATACAGTTAATTAAAGGTTTACCAGTGAGTGTGGAATATAAAGAAGATGTTGTTGGATGGCATTTTTCAAAGTCTGGAAAATATTATGTTAAGTCAGGATATCAAATAATTAGAACAGAAAAAAAAGAGATAAGCATACCGGTAATCGGCCCATATAATAATTCACTTGTAGCAAAAGTGTGGAAGGTGGAGTGTCTGTCAAAACTAAAACATTTTCTATGGCAAGTGCTCACAGGGTACTCAGTTATGGCAAACTTAAGACAAAGAGAAATAAACTGTGATACAACTTGTCAAATATGTGATTCAGATAATGAAACAACACATCATATTCTGTTTGAATGTCCGCCAGCTATCCAAGTTTGGGTTTTATCGCGGTTAAGAATAATTCCAGGTATTTTCCCGAAAGCGGCGGTATATACAAATATGAATTATCTTTTCTGTAATCAAGATAGATTTGAAAAAAAAGATTCATACCCATGGTTACTCTGGTATATATGAAAAACCATGAATGATAAATGTTTTAACAATACGACCTATGATCCTAGGAAAGTAGTTAGCCAAGCAGAATCAGAAGCAAAAAGTTGAGTGAAAGCTAAAAAAGAACAATTAGAAGAAAAAAAAGGTTACAATTAGGAACAATGGTTTCAGTGGATCAATATACTGCAGAATGCTATGTAGACAGATCATAGACGATTACAGAGTGTTTCTCGAGTCTGGGATGGGTTCTTAGGAAACAAGATTTGAACAAAGTCTATATGAGAGCAAAAAATACCTTTAAGAGTTTATCTCCTTTGCATGCACAAATGGCAGGTCTAATATGGGTTATATAGTGTATGATCGAAATAAAGGAAGCCGAGGTATGCTTTTACACCGATTGCATGGATATCGTTGACATGATTGAAGTTCCACAAAACTAGCCTACTTTTTCAACCATGTTGGAGGCAGTTATAAAGCTCAAGACACTTTTCAAAAAATTTATTTTAAAGTGGATTTCAAAAGAGAAGAATAGAGAAGCATATGAGTTAGCAGTTAGCGAGAGATGTCAAGATCAACACGTTTACTATTCCAGGAACAACCCAACCGTTTGGATGATCTATTAGACTATCTATTTTATTGAAAAGAAAAAGAAAAAAAATTATATATATATTTTGGTTGAATCGGTAATTGTTAATGCCGTGTGATATGACAAATTTTGAAAATTTCTATTAAAATCTAGAAAACATTGAATGTAAAAAAGTCTCCGACTCTTCTTCGCTTCACATCACACACAATAATTCATTTTTTAAAGATGTTAGAATAATTTGAATTGCGTTCAAATAA
>KE159284.1:30185-44444 GCA_000411055.1 Leavenworthia alabamica | reverse complement strand
TATATTTTAATATTAATATTAATATTAACATTAATATTTGTGATAACTAAAATTAGTTTATACATACATTTAAATCCATGTCTATGTGCGTTTGGTACCGAAGAATCATTTCATTTCATTCTTTAACATAAAGCAAAGAATCAAATCCTCCATCTTTTTAAAATATTATTTTCTTCATGAACAGAAGAAATAAAAACTTATCTCTATAGTTTTTGTTTGCTTAATTTGGTGATGAATCGAAATCAATAATTTGTTTTTTTTCCTTTGATCTAATCGTTTTTCTTTTCTTTCTGAATTGAATTTAATTTATTTTTTATTTTTAAAATAAGAGAAGAGAGAATTATTATTTTCTGGGTAGAGTGTTAAATCCAAGAAAGGGTTTTGAGTTTCTAGCTTCTTCTTAGTTTGATCTCTTTGGTTTTGTGAATTCAAAGTTCAAAAAAATGGAATCATTACCTTCTCCATTTGGTAATCCAGCTCCTAATTTATCAGATTCGGAGCTCCGAGAATCAGCTTACGAGATCTTAATCTCTTCTTTCCGGAGCACCGGAAGTCGTCCGCTGACTTTTATCCCTCAATCATCTGATCGGAGCAACGGCGCGACGCCGGCAGCGTTATCGTCGTCACTTTCGCTTCATAGATCTCTGACTTCTACAGCTGCTAGCAAGGTGAAGAAGGCGTTGGGGATGAAGAAACGAAGCGGATATGGCGGTGGAGATGAATCATCGGGTCAAACGGATCGGGTCAATAAATCAGTAACGGTTGGTGAGTTAGTTCGGATACAGATGCAAATTTCGGAGCAGTTCGATTCAAGGATTCGTAGAGCTCTTCTTAGGATCGCTTCTGGTCAAGTACGTTTCTTCTCATTTGAATTGAGGTTTCAGATTCAGAAGATGTTTTTGAATTTGAGCTTCATAGATACTTTTAAGTTAATTTTAATAGATTAAGCGTTGAAATTTTGTGATTTGATTTTTATAGCTTGGGAAGCGTGTGGAGACGATGGTGCTACCTCTTGAGCTTTTGCAACAGCTCAAAGCTTCAGATTTTACAGACCAAGAAGAGTATGAATCATGGCAAAGAAGAAACTTAAAGCTTCTTGAAGCTGGTTTAATACTATATCCTTGTGTGCCTTTAAGTAAATCTGATAAGTCTGTTCAACAACTTAAGCAAATTATCCGGTCGGGTCTCGATAGGCCATTAGATACCGGGAAGATCACTGGAGAGTCGCAGAACCTTAGGAGTTTAGTAATGTCTCTTGCTAGTCGGTCGAACAAAAGTGGGATTGGTTCTGAGACTTGTCATTGGGCTGATGGGTTTCCGTTGAATCTTAGAATCTACCAAATGCTTCTAGAGTCTTGTTTTGATGTTAATGATGAGTTATCTCTTGTTGAAGAAGTAGATGAAGTGTTAGAGCTTATTAAGAAAACATGGCCTGTCTTGGGGATGAATCAGTTGATTCACAATGTTTGCTTTCTCTGGGTGTTGTTTAATCGGTATGTTACAACTGGTCAAGTGGAGAATGACTTGCTTGTAGCTGCTCATAACTTGATACTCGAAATTGAGAGTGATGCAAACGAGACAAATGACCCTGAGTATTCCAAGATATTGAGTTCTGTTTTGAGTTTGATTATGGATTGGGCTGAGAAGAGACTTCTTGCTTACCATGATACTTTCAATATTGATAACGTAGAGACACTTGAAACTACAGTTTCTTTGGGGATTTTGGTTGCTAAAGTACTTGGTGAAGATGTTTCTAGCGAGTATAGAAGGAAAAAGAAGAATGGCGATATAGGACGTGATCGAGTCGACACCTATATCAGATCTTCATTACGTATGGCTTTTTCACAGGTTCGTTTGTTTTCCTTTTTGTATTGATCTAGTTATGATTCTGCAGCAAGTTATGTAGCTTTTTCTTTGTGACAGACAAAGAGGATGGTGGAACATAGTAAGAAGTCAAAATCCCCTCAGAGCACGAGCAATCTTCCGGTTCTTGCGATTCTTGCAGAGGATATTGGCCATTTAGCTTTCAACGAGAAGGCAATATTTAGTCCAATCTTGAAGAATTGGCATCCGCTTGCAGCTGGTGTGGCTGCAGCTACGCTTCATTCTTGCTATGGAACCGAGTTAAAGAAATTTGTCTCGGGTATTACTGAGTTGACACCTGATGCTATAAGAGTACTCACTGCTGCAGATAAGCTTGAGAAGGATCTGGTGCAGATCGCTGTTCAAGATGCAGTAGATAGTGAAGATGGTGGAAAATCAGTTATAAGAGAGATGCCTCCTTTTGAAGCAGAAGTCGTTATTGGCAACCTTGTGAAATCGTGGATCAAGACCCGAGTCGATAGGCTAAAGGAGTGGATTGACCGGAATGTTCAGCAAGAGGTATCTGATAACTTTAGAACTTTCATTGTTATTTTAAGAGTTATTGATTGGTTTTATAACTTTCTATTGCAGGTATGGAATCCAAGATCGAATAAACTCGGTACTGCTCCTTCTGCAGTAGATGTACTAAGGATGGTAGATGAGACATTGGAAGCTTTTTTCTTGTTACCGATTCTTATGCATCCAGTTTTACTTCCTGAGCTCACCTCAGGTCTCGACAAGTGTATGCAGCATTATGTATCGAAGGCGAAATCTTCTTGTGGTACGCAGATTATTGTCGATTGTAATTGTTTTTGGAATGATGAAGCTCATTCATTGTTAATTTTACTTACGAAGTTCTGTTTTTAACTGTGGTTTCCATTAGGCTCGCGGAATACTTTTCTACCTGCTTTACCCGCATTAACAAGATGCACGGTTGGGTCAAGACTACATGGTGTATTCAAGAAAAAAGAGAAGCCAATGGTAGCCTCTCACAGAAGAAAATCACAGCTCGGGACGAGTAATGACTCAACAGAAATACTTCAGTTCTGTTGCAGAATCAACACTCTTCAGTATATCAGAACAGAGATTGAATCATCTGGGAGAAAAGCATTGAACCGTCTCCCTGATTCCGAAGTTGCGGCTTTTGATAGTAAAGATAAAATCTTTGAACAGTCTATAGGTTATTGCTCGAAAGGAATACAACAATTATCTGAAGCAACTGCTTACAAGATCGTCTTCCACGATCTAAGCAACGTTCTCTGGGATGGTCTGTACGTTGGAGAAGTATCTTCTTCTAGGATTGAACAGTTTCTTCAAGAGCTCGAACGATGCCTTGAGATCATTTCCTCAACGGTTCATGACAGAGTCCGAACCAGAGTCATTTCAGACATCATGAGAGCTTCTTTTGATGGGTTCTTATTGGTCCTACTTGCTGGTGGACCATCGCGTGGATTCACGATTCAAGACTCTGCTGCAATAGATGAGGATTTCAAGTTTCTATGTGATCTTTTCTGGTCAAATGGAGATGGATTGCCTTTGGATTTGATCGAGAAGGTTTCAACAACAGTCAAGAGTATACTTCCGCTGCTGCGTACAGATACAGAGTCTCTGATTGACCGGTTTAAAGCGGTGTGTCTTGAAAATCACGGTTCTGACAGAGGGAAACTTCCGTTACCGCCAACTTCTGGTCCGTGGAGTCCAACAGAACCAAACACACTTTTAAGAGTGTTGTGTTACCGTTATGATGAATCTGCTACCAAGTTTCTTAAGAAGACATATAACTTGCCTAGAAAACTGACCTGAGAATGCCCAGGATCTGCTACCTTGGTACAGAACCCGGTTTGTATGTGTGGTATTGATATTGATTTGTGAAGTTGAAACAGGTGGTGGTGATTTTAGTGGTATACGCCGGTTTAATATGAAATGTAAAATATTATTTTGGTTAAGAGGCTAGTGGTTTGGTATGGTTTTTTTTCTTTGTATTGGCAAATTACTTGTATAAGTATAGATATATTTTAGTGCTTTTGTCCCGATCAGAGCGTTTGGGCTTTGTAACATGTTGTCTAGCTATTATAATTCGTATGATTTAATGTTTTTTGCTTCCTTATATTTTATCCTTTCTTTGATTTTTGATTAACAATTGCAAAATTGACGGTAACCGTTTTGATCCGTCAAATTTTACCATTAAGATTATGGACAAATTTTGACCGTCACCACTAACGTCAGTAACCATTAACATCCAAATCTATTAACGCCCACAAAAATAGTCATGTCCATGGGTAATTTTGTTTTGTGTTCTATATCATTATATTAGATCGGGATAAAAACGAATCGAATATCCGGAACCGAATCAAACCGATTTTTTTTTTTAAATCGATAAATATCATTTTTACTAAGTTCAGTTTTTGAGTAAAAACGGAACCGAATTAAAAATAAATAAAAAAAAATTTATTTTTATTTTTTTATTTTTTATGTTTTTATATTTCTTGATTATTATATATTTATTTAATTTTTATTTTAAACCGAACCAAACTGAACAAACCGAAAAGATCTAAATAAACCATTCCTAGAAATCCAGATAGGATTATTCGGATTTCCGAATAGCGATCCAAAAAAACTCGATCCGAATTCTAACTAGTTCTAATATTCGGTTCATTTGGTGAGTTTTTTAAGATTCGGTATTTTGTTTAACCGGTTCGGTAATCGATTTAATCAGCCTCTCAACAAAAACTGACTAGTTTAGTTATATTATAGTTTTTAGGTTTATGTTTCAAAATTTATTTATTTTTCATTTTAATCGGTTTGAAATTGGAATTTTTTTAATAACGTATTTTGTAAAAACATTTGTTTTTTATTGTAAAATTTGATTCGATTAACCGTTCAATTTATTTATAAATATGATTCAAATAAACCGATATCCGAACCGATTAATCAAAATTTTTTTTTTGGTTTAGTGATAGATTTTAAAAATTTTGGATAGTTATAAAGTATTACCTTATTAAAATTAAGTCCAATTTAATTTTTTTCTAATTTAATTTGACATAGTTTTTTATGTTTATCGGGCTACCATGACCAAAAGTGACATGACCAATTTAGTTATATTATAAATGGTGTATAATCTATTTTAACCCGCACTGTAGACGGGTACGACCAAAACAAAAATAATGTTCATGACCAATGTTTGACACCTCTAGTTGCATGATGTTCTTTTACATATTCAAAATGTTAAATAATGAGGTAAACACAGGGAGAAAGGCCAATATCAGCGTCAACTATTTTCGCAGTGCTTTTTCATATATAAACTATGATGCAGTGCGATTTTCAATTTAAACTTAATAAATTTTTAAAAAATCTACATAAACTTTTATATCTAATTCAAAATCAACTTTGACCAAATTATTATTAGTCAAACCGCTGACTCAACTGCCACGTGACAATTTTTATTGAACTAGATGCCACGTGGCATTTAAAAAAAATTATTTTTTAATACTTATAATAAAAAATAAATTATTATCATTTCAATTATCTTATCAATATTTGATTATTTATGTAGTTATAAACAAATTTAAGGTTTGATATTTTACTTTTAAATAAAAATAGTGATTCAAGAATGTAGTAATAGTATATTTNTTTTTTACAATATACAAGTCTAATGAATTATAATTATTAAAGATGAATTGTAATGGTTTTAAAATACAATATACAAGTGTTACTATAGGATTTCAGACCTTAGAAAATATATTTTCAAACAATTACAATTCATCTTTAATAATTATAATTCGTTACAATTGTATATTATAAAAAATATATTTAATTTTCTTATTATATTAAATTATAATTGTAAAAATTATTTTGACAATTAAAATTTATTTTGAATAATTATATTTATATATTTTTATTATAATTATCAATAAAATTTAGATTCAAATATACCATTACTACGTTTTTGAATCACTATTTTTTATTTTAAAATAAAATATTATCAAACCTTAAATTTGTTTATAACTACATAAATAAATCAAATATTGATAAGATAATTAAAATGATAGTAATATTATTTTTATTATAAATATTAAAAAATTAAATTTAAAAATTGCGTTTCATTATTTTTTTAAATGTCACGTGACATCTAATTCAATAAAAATTGCCACGTGGCAGTTGAATAAGCGGTTTGACTAACAATAATTTGGTCAAAGTTGATTTTGACCTAAATATAAAAGTTTATGTAAATTTTTTATAAATTTATTAAGTTTAAATTGAATAACTTACTGCGTTAAAGTTTATATATAAAAAGGCACTATTTTGACGCTGATATTGGAATTTCTCCGGTAAACACATCGAGTCACTGTTTCTTTCTAATAGCCTGTTTTAGCAGTTTAAGCTTTGGGTTTAGTCAGCTATTGGGCTAGTACTTGGCCCATTAAAGAACGTACTTCGAATAGACTTTAACCACACATTTTAGCGAGCCAATTATATAGTCCAATAGCTGACTGACTAAACCCAAAACTGATAATGTTAAAAGTAGGCTATTAGAATACATGGTAGTTCGAAACAAGGCTATTGGGTCTGTCCACGTGCCTAATAGTTTGAAAACAGAACATCGCACGTGCCGAGTCCAAATTTGAAATTATTTCTTCAACAAAAAAAAACCCAACAAAAATAAGTAAAACTCTCTTTATCTCTTCTCTCTCGCTTTCTCGGGACTCGAAGAAGGCAACAATGGAAGCTATGCTTGTGGACTGTGTACACAACAGTCTGCGTCATTTTGTGTACAGAAATGCTATCTTCATGTGTGAGCGTCTCTACGCTGAGTTTCCTTCTGAGGTAACTCTATTTTTCACTTTCCTATTCCTCTCTCTTTCTTTGTACGAATTCTGTAAAATTCGCAGCTGTTGGAATGGTGAAATAGAGATTTTGGCTTTGAAATTTGTCTGGGTATCATTGAATTTATCATATATGTATCTCGTTTTTGGATTTGGAATTCGATTGCTTCACTGCGTTTCTTCGAGATCGATTTTGGTTTCTTACCTTTTAGCCATGTGCTTCTCGATCTATGTGTTGTTTTTGGTCTTTGCAAAATTTACAAATTTCAGGTTGTTCCTCTCTCTAGATTTCTGAAATTAATGACGTTTTCCATATATGATCCCAAGTGATTGTTATCCTTGGACCTTAGTTAATGTATGAGTCAATGGTTAGATCAACTCTCTGGGCATACCTCAAGAATTTGTTGAAATTTAGGTTAATACAGCTTCAATAATATTTGAGAAGAAGTATTAGCTTTTGCGGCCTTCTTATGTAATCACTTTCTGATTTTCCCTCTTAAAACAGGTTAACTTGCAGCTATTAGCCACCAGCTACTTGCAGAATAATCAAGCTTACAGTGCATATCATCTGTTAAAGGGTGTGTGGCAATGTTTCTTTTATGACTTGTTTGCTTATTAGCTTTTACCAGATTTTTCGAATAATATGAATCTTGTACCTTCCTTTTTTACTCATCTTTGTGGTTATTATGTAAAGGAACACAAATGCCTCACTCCCGGTACTTGTTCGCGTTATCATGCTTCCAGATGGACCTTCTCAATGAAGCTGAATCTGCACTCTGCCCTGTTAATGAACCGGGTGTGGAGGTATATATAATGGTCTTTGGTAGACTGCTTTTTGTTTTCTCAGTTAGTTATCTTCTTACAAACTCAGGGCGTCAGTATATGACCTTTTGTGTTGATTTAGTTTACTTAAGAAGATAATTACATAGCTTCTGGTTATTCAACAGATCCCAAATGGTGCAGCAGGTCATTACCTTCTTGGGCTTATTTACAAGTTCGTTTCTTATTCTCTCTATGCATTTTTTGTTCTGATTCTGAAATGAGATGATTTCTAATTAGTGATCTTTCAGGTATACTGATAGAAGGAAGAACGCGGCTCAGCAATTTAAGCAGTCTTTGACAATAGACCCTCTACTTTGGGCTGCATATGAGGAATTATGCATACTAGGTGAAAAGAAGTCCTTTTCTGTATGCTAGGTACGTTTGTTATGGTTCTCTTACATTTTTCTGGCCAATCTATTTTTTCAGGTGCTGCTGAGGAAGCAACTGCAGTTTTTGGTGAAACAGCTGCTCTCTCTGTTCAAAAGCAGTACATGCAACAACTCTCTGCTTCCGTCAGCTTAAACACGTACGATGAGGAACGTAATTTGACTTCTACCAAAACTATGAGTTCTGAAGATTGTTGTCCAAGACAGTCTAAACACACACAAAGCCATGGTCTTAAAGATATCTCTGGAAATTTCCATTCTCATGGTCTTAATGGAGGTGTTTCGAATATGTCATTCTATAATACTCCTTCGCCAGTGGCTGCACAGGTAATGTCACACAATTGTCATACTGCTTTCAATATCTACAACTATGTTTCAATCTATTGATCTCTCATTCTTCGAGTGTTTGGGAGATAAATGCATCATGGGTATTGATTTTACAATGTTTGTATCTTTTATTTTATATCGCCAATGTGAAAGACCTTTGTTAATTTTATAGAAATTGAATCTTGAGTCTGTTTAATGTTGTTTGGAACGTTAATTTTATTGGCATTTTCAGTAGTCTGAAGAATTTCATGTTTCTATGTCGTAAACATGTTTGGTGATGGTACATTGTAGATGTGCTTTCTATTGTATATGTACTTCAAATAAAAACTGTAAATGAGACTTTATGTGGTTTTCATCTTTGTCAATTTGTAGCTTTCTGGTATAGCTCCTCCACCACTACTTTTCCGGAATTTTCAGCCTGCTGTTCCAAACTCGACCTCCCCTGTTACTAATAATTCTCCAAAGTCCACAGTAAACTCTACTCTTCAAGCACCCAGAAGAAAGTTTGTAGATGAAGGAAAGCTACGTAAGGTAGTATTTACATATCTGGTCTGGTCTACTTGTCGTCATAAAGACACAATTATTAATTTATTGGTTTTTAATTTTCTCTGTAATAGTTTGGTTCTTACTTGGCATGAATTTTCTCTACCATTTTTCTTTTTGTGAGTGCATGCCTATTCTGTCTGCAGATTTCTGGCAGGTTATTTTCTGATTCTGGGCCGCGGCGAAGCTCGAGATTGTCTGCTGATTCAGGGGCAAACACTAATTCAGGTGTTGCAACAGTAAGCGGAAATGTGAGCAACGGTTCCAAGTATTTGGGAGGTTCTAAATTGAGTTCTTTGGCACTACGTTCTGTAACACTTCGGAAGGGACATTCATGGGCAAATGAAAACATAGATGAAGGTTGTGACATTCCCTGCACTATGTCACTTTTTTGTTTGGAATCTTATCTCTTGTGATTTTTGTAATCATACCTCCTTTTTAGTGTCGACATATTTGTAATACCCAAAGTGTTGCCATTCTGATTGGTTTAGGGGTTCGTGGGGAACATTTTGATGATTCAAGGCCTAATACGGCCTCGACGACTGGTTCTATGGTTCCCAGTGATGTTAAGTCCTGTGATCAAGAGGATGAAACAATGTCGATTGGTAGCACATCACTGAATGCACAAAGAATCGCAATTGGAGTTTCAGAGATATTAAGCCTCCTAAGGACACTTGGAGAAGGGTTTAGACTTTCATACATGTACAGGTGTCAGGTAAGCATATATTTATTCTCTTAAGGTATGTGGACTTATAAAGGCTTATTTCATTGTCTCCCTTGCGCTTCTGGGTGTTTCAGGAGGCACTGGATACTTATATGAAACTTCCACATAAGCATTATAATACAGGATGGGTTCTTTCCCAGGTAGTGACTCTTTTCTCTTTAGTTTGTTATATTTGAATATAGCTTAGACATGTGTAACACATGATCTGTGATTTAGACTACCATTTTAGGAACTAT
Organism: Leavenworthia alabamica; assembly: GCA_000411055.1. Classification (NCBI taxonomy): domain Eukaryota; kingdom Viridiplantae; phylum Streptophyta; class Magnoliopsida; order Brassicales; family Brassicaceae; genus Leavenworthia; species Leavenworthia alabamica. The sequence continues at coordinate 34,720 of KE159284.1, read as the reverse complement.
CTTGTTCGGTTTGGTGGTTGTGTATACACTTTTTAGAACAACTATCATGAATGAAAATTCCAGCCAAAGAGAACCCCATGTGATAATCATTGTTGAGGGTTCACGTACATGTTATGTCTGTTAAATGTAGGTTGGGAAAGCATACTTTGAACTAATAGACTATTTAGAAGCTGAAAAAGCATTCCGTCTGGCCCGCCAGGCTTCTCCTTATAGCTTAGAGGGAATGGATATATACTCTACAGTCCTCTATGTAAGTGTATCTGTGTGGTTTCTAAACATTCAAGCTCATCCTAGTCTGTGATTAAACTCAAAATTTGACATTTTTCCATGTATTATAACTTTCTCGATCATTTTTTTTTTCTTTTTTTTGAGCAGCATTTGAAGGAGGATATGAAGCTGAGTTACTTGGCTCAGGAACTAATATCAACCGATCGTTTAGCTCCTCAATCTTGGTAAATTTTTTGTCGAAGTTATCTTTTTGATATATAACAGAAGTAAAAAAAATTAAACAAACTATGGTGTAGGTGTGCTATGGGAAATTGCTATAGCTTGCAAAAGGACCATGAGACCGCACTGAAAAATTTCCTACGAGCTGTACAACTGAATCCAAGATTTGCATACGCACATACCTTATGTGGCCACGAGTAAGAAAGTTTCTAGTCATTTGACTTTGTCTGGTACAATGTGCTTGGAATGCTCTGCTTGTTGGTCCTATAGACTCTTATCTTTACTTTTTTTCTGTAGATACACAACTCTGGAAGATTTCGAAAGCGGAATGAAAAGTTACCAAAACGCACTTCGTGTAGATACAAGACACTATAATGCATGGTATGGGCTTGGAATGATATATCTACGCCAAGACAAGTTAGACTTCTCAGAACATCACTTCAGAATGGCTTTCCTAATAAATCCGAGTTCCTCTGTTATATTGTCTTATTTAGGAACAGCTTTGCATGCCTTAAAGGTTGGTTCTATTTACTCTCAAGTAAAACAATCTTTGAAGAATGACTAAAACATGGTTCTTCTTGTTCGGTGTTAACAGAGAAGTGAGGAAGCACTAGAGATAATGGAGCAAGCTATAGTAGCAGACCGAAAAAACCCTCTTCCAATGTACCAGAAAGCTAACATACTTGTCTGCTTAGAAAGATTAGATGAAGCTCTAGAAGTTCTTGAGGAGCTTAAAGAGTATGCACCTTCAGAGAGCAGTGTTTACGCTTTAATGGGGAGGATCTATAAGCGGAGGAACATGCACGATAAAGCCATGTTTCATTTTGGTCTAGCTTTGGATATGAAACCGCCTGCAACAGATGTAGCTGCAATAAAGGTTTGAGTCTTTGAGAAACACATAACAAACAGAGTTATACTAAGCCTAGTCTAGTGAAGTAATGTATAGCTTAAACTTGTTATTACTGTTTGATGAAACAGGCTGCAATGGAGAAATTGCATGTTCCAGATGAGATTGATGAGAGTCCATGAAACTGTTGTTGTTGCTCCAAGAACTAGTTGGGTATGGATTTGTGCAAAGCCTACCTCTTTTGGATGTTGTAGCTTTGGTAGCAAACGGAGGCACAAGAGCTTTACTACATGAGGTTGTATCATAAATGAATCTGTACGTTGTTCATAACTCCTTATTCACAATATTAAAATTTTCCACATGTTATCACATTAAAGGATTGTTATATTTTTTAGCTTCTTTTTATCTATTTTTTCATTTCTTACGTTATATATTTTTTTTGCATTATATTTTTGTTTCTTTACTTTATGTTTAACTTTGCTTCAACGTAAATATCCTCAAATAAGGTTATGGTTTGGAGGATGAAAAATCTAATTAGACCTATCTTTGAATTTAACCATTTAGAGAGGTGGATGTATTATTTTGAAATTAACCATTAAAAGAGTTGAAGGATGACCCATCTCTGAAATTTTCTTATCATATATGAGCCAGGAAATTCACAAAATTAAAAAGAAAAATGCATATAGTATATATATAAAAAAATAATACACATATAGTAAAAAGTCAAAAGTCAAAAGTCAAAAAAACACTCTCCGAAAATGTAGCTGAGAAGTGAATAAATCACGGGTTTTGATCACAAGTATTATATTAGATTGAATTATACGTAACACAAGAGTACATATTGTTGCATTTATTTATATATTTTATGATTATTTTTGTTCCAACTAATCAAAACTGAACTTTCGGTGGTATTAACTAACGTCATAGATTCTGACTTTTGTGGATAATTTATTAAGTTATTTTTGAACTCTTTCTTACATATGTTTATAACCGCTTATCAGGTTATTATATGATTATATTATAAGAGAATATACATTTGAATGTAGAAAAGTCATTAAGTTTGAGATTATTACACAATTTAAATTTAATTTTGTGAGATATCCGTATTCATTTTTGTAGTTAATATGAGTGACTTATATATTTGAAATAAAATAAGATTAGATTTGGTGAACAATATAGATATAAATGTCCTTTGATCAATTTTTAAAATATATGAATTTTGCTACATATTTGTTTTTTTATTGTTTTGATATATATGGTTGAGTATAATTGTAGATATGAAAGTAGAAAATCAATAAATGTAAATATGAATATGTGAATTTATGTAAATTGTGAGAACAAGACAAATATAAAATGATGTTTAATTTGTTTTTTTGTCAAAAATAATGTTATTAATTTAGAAATGCTTTTGTATTATTGCTTCATTTTTTGCATCTATAAAATAGGGAATATATATATATATATATATATATATATATATTCAACTCTTTTTATTTTGTAATCAAATTTACTAATTTAGGGTAACTTATATATTAAAATTTAATGTTGTTAATCTAAAATATGATAAAGCTAGGAGATCTAGATAATTTTTAAAAATTGGATAATTTGATGTCTTAAATTTATGCTATGTCAAAGATTTTTTTCAACAATTCAAGATTTAAAAATTCTATATATAGAGTATTGTCACTAAATAATAATTCAACAGAAAATTATATTTCTCCCTAGCCCATAAGCAACTTCTTCTATATATACATAAGCCAATCAAATGTTTTCTCTCACGTAACAATAAGTTCTAAAACATTTATTCACAAAGTATGAAGAAAATGTCATTTTCTTCATATAGTTTCATCTTACTTTCATTATTCTTCATCTTAACACAAGCCTTTCGTCACACTCCCACACAACCGCCAAACGCGGACGCAAACGGTGATGTCAAACCGCAAGAAACGCTGACGGTTCACAACAAGGCCCGAGCCATGGTTGGAGTAGGTCCAATGGTGTGGAACGAAACTCTTGCAACTTATGCACAAAGCTATGCAGACGAACGAGCCAGAGACTGTGCCATGAAACATTCCTCAGGACCTTATGGTGAGAATCTAGCCGCGGGTTGGGGAACAATGAGCGGTCCGGTCGCAACTGAGTATTGGATGACAGAAAAGGAAAATTATGATTATGACACTAACACATGTGGTGGTGATGGTGTGTGTGGACATTACACTCAGATAGTGTGGCGTGACTCTGTCCGGATCGGTTGTGGCTCGGTGAGGTGTAAGAATGATGAGTATATTTGGGTGATTTGTAGCTATGATCCTCCGGGGAATTACATCGGTCAACGTCCGTATTAGTTATTGAATTTTATAACGTATATTTTATAAAATTAATATAATATTTTGTTGTCTTATAAAAACTCCTTTGTGGCTAGATTCGAGTTGTTACAATTTATATTAATTACAAGAAAAAAACATATATATATATATAGAGACAAAACATAGAATAAGTGTCGTCTTAACTCTTAAGACAGGAGAAAGGTTGATGAATCATAAGGATTATAGTGATCATGTGATTTAAAAATTAATATAATGTTTTGTTGTCTTGTGGCTAGATTCGAGTTGTTACAATTTATATCAATTACAAAATAATACATATAGAGACAAAAGATAGAACAAGTATCTTAGAGTTGATTTTTTCAATAAAACCAAAACTCTAATAATATAAACATCACCAACCCATGCATTTATCTCAGCCATTAACATTGAGTTTGTACTTATATCAATCGAGCTATATAGTTCACGTGAGAAGTATGCATGTGTATCTTTACTGTGTTGATTCAATCGATCAAACCAGATTTAGAGGTTGTTATCAATTTCGGTTTAAGACTGGTTTGTTCACGGGTGTGCGCACGAGAACATTCTAGTTTGGTAGAGACGTAGATATACAAAGCTTTAAGTAGTAACATTGGAGAATATGTGATAAGGCCCTGGAATCACACCAAAACTTTTCTCACTTGATGATCAAGATATCCTAAAAACTTTATAGGCGGAAGGGGTGAATTCGAAGGTAGAGATGGAGGTGATGGATTGACTCACTCAATCAATGAACAAACTAACTAAATGAATCACTCAAATAGTTAAGCTTGCTGAATCCAAAAGACTTAGAAGAATCACTCTAATAAGACTAATGAACAAACAACACAAGAATTCTCAACTTGTGCAAAATAGAAGAAACAACTTTCTTATTTATA